>CM049802.1:10180989-10295754 GCA_027422405.1 Ptychobarbus kaznakovi
ACCCCAAACCGCCCGCTGGGCCTTTAAACCACTGCAGCCGCTACTGCAGCAGAGCTCATGGCACTACATGAGCTGAATTGAGTTTTTATGCAGGCATCTATCGTAGGCATTGCTGCAGCCTGAGATCATGTGATTTATTGCAATGTTTGTTTGGTGCATGTGAGATTAATATAAAGAGAGATTAAAATAAAGGGCAGTATAGTTGTTTGTGTTGCAGTATTGGTTAGATGTGAGTAAACATCTTTAAAAAGGGATTTAAGAATTGGTACATTTTTTGGTTCCTGAATTTGAATTCAACTGGCGACATTCAGGATGTATATATATATATATACAGAGTATATATATATACTCATTTTCTATAGGTTATAGCTTGGTTTTGTGCCAAGTGACCAATTTTTGTGTTGTTTTTAAGGTTTGTTTTTGGATCATTGTCCGTTTGGAAGATCAAAACATGGCCTATAATAAGAAACAGAGTCAGTCACTTTTATATTTTTTATCTGTTGCCATTTGATAGAATCAGGGATGTCAGTATCTAAACAATATGTCCAGGACATCCAGCAGAAACCACAACATTAAAATTACAGCAGTATATTTCATTGTACACATGGGGTACTTTTTATCTTTTTATTTTATTTACATGAACTGTACACCACTTTTTGGTGAAAGCAATTGTTTTCTTTATTTTTTTTTCTTGAAGCCCTCCCAAACAACATGTGGTGATGTAGGTGCTATTTGTTTAATTTTTAAGGTTTTCTGACCCTGAAACTCAACCTTTATCTTCAATTCTCTAGCTTTGATCATTGAAGAGTCTTTGGCCACTCAAACTCTCCTTCTCACCATGCATTAGGATGATGTAGACACATGTCCTCTTCTAGGCAGATGCATAACATTTTGATTGGAACTTCTTAATTATTGCCCTGATGGTGGAAATGGGAATCCATAATCATGTTGGTGTGCTCAAAATTGTGAATATGACTGGGAATATGTTTCAGATATATTTAACTCATAAGAATTTCTAGGTGAACCAGTAATTGTGTCCAACATGTGTTTGAGAAAGAAAAATAATAATAATGATATTTACCCCCATTTTAAATTCTTATTCTCCAATGAAAGCTTAGATTTTTTTTAGATTTTAGATTTTTTTAATAAAAGATCAAAAGGATTAACAATGCACATTTATTTCCACAGCCTTCTTTGATCATATTTAAAAAGGGTTCAAACAATTCTGACCATGTGTGTATATATATATATACTTGGAAGAGTATTTATATGCAGTTGTGAATGCTGCACAATCCTGGTGTATATGCCTATCTGAGCAGAACTTTGATATGTGGGAAGGAGGGAGACTGAGCATTGGGGAGGCCAGTAGAAGAGACATTGGGATCAATATGCCTCTTTGTGTTGCTTGTCACTCTTGTATTATTGACGTGGCCCATGGATTTCAGTGAAGACGGCATGTCAGAGACTCATCAACACATTGTTCCAAAACTTTTTTCCATTTGGTCATGTGATGGTTTCATTCTCCAGATGTCATTCGATGTTATGGATGAAGAGAGAATTGTCTCATGTTCAACTTATTGTGACTTGGTATTCATGAGTAATTCTTCACTTTATATTTTTCTTGATCAACCTAGAAAAAGATACACTCTTTAAAAAAAAAAATATTGGTATTGATGGATCCATGTAGAGAACCTTTCCATTGCACAAAACGCTTTTTAAGAACTATTCACTGAAAGGTTCTTCGAGGAACACAAAATGGTTCTTCATTTCTGACATTGTTGTGAAAACCCATTTTTGGAATTTGTATTTTTGAGAGTGTATAGTGGAAAATTATCTTTAGACTATTAAAATGTCCTTCACTTTGCAGTGATTCCATTGAAGGCCATTTCTTTTGGTTCCCCAAAGAACCTCTCGCTCAAGAGTTTATTAAACTAAAAAAATGTATTAGTTTGAAGAATTTTTTTTTAAATCTAAGGAAGCTGTTTCCACTTTAAAAATAATTTGTGCTATGGAAAGATTCCATGGATAATAAAGGTTCTTTATGGAACCATCTATGCCAATAAAGAACCTTTATTTTAAATAATGTATCTCAGCTTTACTTTAGAAGCACATTTGAGTTATGTCCTAAAATTGCATATTGGGGTCATACTTTGAAGATCTACTGAAAACACCTCACAGTCTGGACACATTTGACAAATTATTTTACACTGCACTCTTAAAAATACTAAGAAAAAAATAAGAGTGATGCCATACCCCCCCCCCCCCAAATAAAAAATAAACAGTTCTTAAGAGATCTTTGTAGTTGTATAAACTGTAAATAGTATATGATTTGAAATGTGGTGTGCATGCAGCAGGCAGACAAGAGGAGAACAATACTGAAAATAAGAATATTAGACAACCAGACAAATGCAGGTCAAAAAAACCCAGTCCCAGCAGCCCTCATACTACATTCCTCCCTAAACTGAATGTCCAAGTGGCTTTCGAAAGCTTTTCTCCACACAAGTGTAGCTGCCAGAAATTGGAAGCAATAATTACAAAAGCGCTCTCAGCGTTGTGTGAGATGCATACCTGTCAACAATGCTGGGAAATTCCCATAATTTGTATGGCCCAAAACTAGTTATATGAATAATCACATCAATATTTTATTCCAAGGTTGTACAGTTGCCAGGTCCTGTATGAAACACATCACCTCACACAATCAACACAATACACATTTCAAAACATTTGTGACCTCAACCTGGCAACCTACAACCCAGTTGCGCAGTTGATTTCTGTGCAGGTAAATCCGTTCTAGTTGGATCTAGCATCAGTGGTATGGAAGGAGAAGAGTGGTGCTCTGGCGAAGAAAATATAAACTTCTGGTGTAAATTTAACCCTTTTCGATTCCTGTAAAATTAGCCTAAAACGCCTAAAAGTGGCATACCCAAAGTAAATTGCATGCTGTTCTTGGACAATTTGGATTATATGCATGGTTGTGGTCTCTTTTGAAAGGTGACACTCAAAGATTTGTTTCTCAACAGTCAGAATCCCTACAAGTCTTACTGATATTGAGTAATAGCACTTTGAACACACTGGAAAAAAATCTGCCTACATTTTTTTGTAAATAGAAGCCTGCAGATGACTATAGCTGGGAGGTATGAGCTGGAAAATACATTGGCATCACAGAATGAAGCCTTATCAAGCCAAAATGTCCCATTTGATAAACAATATATTAGAAAATGAGTGTTTTACACACGTTTATCTAAGTTTATGTTTAGGCGCTTTCCAAAAAAAGACACTTGGAGCCTCCAAATGACCCTTTGTAACCAACGACACATAAAATGCTGTTATTCTTGAATGCTTTAATGTACAGTCATAATTTTGGGCTCTAATGAAAGGTTACACATTAACACATTATAGTGACATTTATACATAGAATCCAAAATTTGTACACTTGTAAATAACATATCTATTTATAATTTATAATCTAATTACGTTAATAACGCGTTAATGCAAATTAATTTTAACGGCACTAATTTTATTAACGCACGGTTAACACAGCGCGTATTTTCTGCTTGACCCGTGGCCCAACCCGTAGTTGGAGAAATAAGATGCACAGGGTTGCCAACTTAGCAACATTGCAGACCCCTTTAGCAACTTTTTTTCCCTTCAAAAAGCATCCAAACCTTTTTTAGTCTCTGAGAATCGCCCAGTACTGCTGTCCGAGCGCGAGGTCTTGCTTTCCAGCACGCGCACACACCTCTCGCTCTCTGCGTCTGGTCAGTTTCTGTTCAGCACGCGGCTGCCGGCAGAGAAGAGCAGCGCTTTAATTTAGTTAAACACAGATATTATTTTGCTTGCTTCTCTAATTTTACATGAAGCAATAATAGCCGAAATCACAGAACAGCTATTGTCATTATTTTATGTGTATTTGATTTCATAAAACGACGGCTCGATTATCATGATTTTTTTGTGCAGATTAACATCTTGGAAGGGAGAGCTGGTTATTTTGCCAATGGATCGCGTTTCAACCACTATTTCATATTCATTCCATCTTCTGACAACAGAAACAGTAAAATATATAAATGAAAACAGTTTTATTGAGAATTTATCTGCATCAAAATACAGTATGTGCGCACAGAGAAGCAAACAAATGCAATAATAAATAATACAGGCTATGTACATTTTGCATGTTCAAAAGTGAGCTGCCCTGTCCTGCAAAAATGTAAACGGTTTTGTGTCAGTAAATTGCTCAGTGCAAAGAAAGAGAAGTAATGGGAACCCAGTAGTATTTCTTTTTTCATGTGTCTAATAGACATGAACACGTTCTTTGAAAAACATCTATGACCTTTGAAACATGTCTAGTCTTCATGCTCTAATAAACATACATTTGCATAAAGCATCCATATTTGTCCATGCCCATGTTGATTAGCATATTAAAAACTTGAAAAGTATTTATTTAAGGTACATTTAGAACAAATAAAAATGTGCGATTAATTGCGAGTTAACTCATGACAATCATGCGATTAATCACGATTAAATATTTAATCGGTTGACAGCCCTAAATAAAACACTTATTTTTTTTTTTAGTAAAAGTCGCCTCCAAAAAAGTATCCTCCATTCAAAACATCCCATTCTGCTTCAATGGATGAAACATCGCTCTCTTCGTCAAATGTTTAATTTAGACGAATTTAATCTTTAGATCCCTCTAAGATTCACCTATTGGCTCAAATATGGTGTCCATCAAAAGTTCAGTGGCCATTTTGACATAAAAAAATCTTTAATTTGTACACGCTACATTATAGAAAACGCTCCGTCAGCTAATTTGAAATGATACTACTACATTCCGTGGATGTTTATCAACAAATGCATGTGTTATCGACTAAATATTGCACGGAATTGGATAGCCTGGACCCTTTACAGTGTAACAACACCATTTATTTATGTTGAAATTTTATGGATCAGTGGACTATCAAGAGGCTTCATAGGTGAGATTCTTCAGTTTTGTTGAGTTTATGTAGTTGTTGGTTTGCTGACAAAGACATTTGATTTGTACCTGCAGTTTTGTTGATTGTATTGTGATGGAATTTTCCTTATGGGTATTAATTCAAAAACGTGAAACCTATATTCAAGATGTGTGCATTATATGTTTTCTCACTCATAGTTAGAAAAGCATTCTTTGTGGGATTTACTATGGGAGAGGTAAGGAAATAGCAGATGGTTAAAGGGTCATCATGAGGGCTTTACAACTTATAGCCTGGGGTCAGGGGGGGCATTTGCCTGCCCTGTTCTGTATAACCATTAATAGGGTGAACGAACTGGTATCCCTCCTACAGGAGGAGAGAGAGAGGCCTTGGAGGCCGCTATAAAAACAGACCAAACTGCTTTCTCCTTATCTCTTCTTCCCTCACTGACTCGCTCATGTATTGGTGACAAGGGGATCTTCTCTTGCAAGGGAATAAATACTTTTATTACAACAATTTGGACTCAGAATTGTCTCTTACTCAGTGATGATGTTTGTATGAAGAAATTGCCACAACAATTTGGTGTCAGACAGTGGGATTCCTTGGACGTGACTTCTGGACCTGACAGCGGACGGAGGCAGGCACCTTGGAGCTGAAAGTTCCAACCCTACCTCGCAAAAAGATTCAGAGACGAGGGACCGTTTCCGCAGTTGGGACCGGAGGGATCGACCACTGGAATCAAAAAAAAGAACCCAGGTGCACAAAACGACATCTCTGGTAAGAGTCAATTTAAATTCAATTTAATTAGGGTGAAATTCAGTTTAAAAGAGTGAAATTGAACCATATTGGCTGAAAATTGTTCTGTGGTAGAGTAATCTGAGCACGAACGTTCAGATTAGGTAACCTGAGATTAATTTGAGATCTGTACGGATCAAGAGGGTTTCAAACAGGTACCGAGGTTAATTGGGGTTAGAAAAAAAAATCGAAAGATTTTGGTAAATCACAATTAAGAGGGCACTGATAGTGCAACCCCTCCGATTGCGGATAAGAGAAAATCGGATCTGCTGGAGACGTCTAGCGATTAAAGAGACGCGCGTGAGTAAATCCACAGAGAGCAGAAAACAGCCAGTATGGGGATGTCTCAGAGCAAGCTTGTGAAATATGATACACGACCGTGTACTACCAAATGAAAAAATATTATGGTCAGAAATGTATGCAAGATATTGAAAAAATTAATCAAGCATCATGATTTTCCCAAAGAAGGAACATTGAGCCTCACAAAACTGAAAGTGGTGAGGGACTCAGTTGAACAAAGTAGCGACAAACAACCAGGTTGTTGTTGCAAATGTGGTTAAACATGTATGTAAAAGATGTGAACAACAGTAGATTGTTGGCTAAAGGAAGCAGATAAAAGAGAAAGAAAGCAAATGCAGAAAGAGCTAGCAGGAAGAAAAAATGAAAAGTGTGAAAGTGGATCTGTATGCGTGTCTGCACCACCAGAACCGACTAACCCACAGTATGTTGATGTTTCCCCACATGAAAATACGGTGAGGCCGGCACCGCCAGAATACAAAACACACATCTACCCAATGGCCCAGCTGAGTGCATTGAAATTCGACCCCGACCTCGACTGTTCTCCCGTAAAACAACCGCAGCAGGACGCACAAGCACGCGCAGCGCGAGGCGCTGAACGAGAGGTGCGAGAGGCAGCACAAGCGCAGGCAGCGCCGCGAAAGCGAAGGGGGAGAGATGCAGCTGGCTGTTGTACAGATTAAAGCAGCACGAGAGGCAGCACGAGCAGCGCAAGCAGCACAGACAGCACAACTGTGTGCGACCAATGAACATGAATTTTCTAGCTGCACGAAGTGCAGGTTGTGCAAGAACGATGGACACTGGGCACAGGATTGTCCAGAGGCGCGTAAGGCGGATTGAAACGAGAGGAACGGAGAACAGGAGAGGAGAGGGCGGGTGACAGGCATTCAGCCAGCTACGAAAAAGGGAAGTAAAAATTTATTGACACACACACACAACACGCTCACATACACTGATTCAAATACCGCTCTCTGCAATGAAGAAAAGCTTGCAAACCCTTTATGTGTGATTGTTGAAGATTTGAATAAGGCTATGTGCAATGAAGAAAAGCTTGCAAACCCTTTATGTGTGACGGCTGAAGTTTTGAATATTGCTGTTACTGATGAATGTTTGAGAATGTACAAAAGTTTAGGGTTTTTGAGGCTACCGAGATATCCCATGTTAGTTGACGGGACAATGATAGACTTTATGGTTGATTCGGGGGCCGCTCGATCCACCATAAGACCATGTGACTTGCCATGTGAGCCAGGAATGACGGATTTAGTGTTTGAAAGCACGTCCGCGTCAGGGCATATCATTTCAGAAAACTATACTGTGCCGTTGAAATGTGAGACGGAGGGGGGCAGGGCATTGAAACATGCGTTTTTGTGCTCTGAAACCTGTCCGGTTCCGTTAATGGCCAGGGATCTAATGTGTAAATTAAATCTGAAACTCACTGCTGGGCCGTTTGGGATAGAGATTGAAGAGGAACAGCAGATGAGTTGTGCAAAATTTGAGCCACAGTGGGCTTACGAGTGGCAGATAAAAGATTCTGATTGGGCACGAATGATTTTGACATTGGCAGAAGATCGAACAGTATCAGCTAACACAGAAAGTATGTTGCCTGACAGATTGCATTGTACGTCACATGTCGTGGTCGAGCGTGAACCTCAATATGAGGAAGAGTGGTTTAACGGGGCAGAAAATGAGACAATAAGGTTTAATAAGATTTTCTGGAATGAAAATGTGTGTGTGCTTTCAGCTTGCCTGTCAGAAAAACAAATGCAGCTGTATTTGATAACGGGGAAGTCTGCGCCTCACTTATCACTAACCAAGGCCACTGAGCAGAAGTGGGCCGCTTTAGGCCTGCTTGTGAGAGAATTTATTTCTGCCACAGATTGGGCGGAAAAGCCAAACGGGCAGAAACACAGTGAAAATGAAGGGTTTTTTTATGAGAATGTGAGTTTGAGGTTGCCGTACAGAGAATTGTGACTGCTGTTGTCGAGACGACAATGGAGAAGCATGAGCACGGATCTATTTCTGCCACAGACATTCATCCTGTTCTGGCAGAAATACCTTCAAAATTGTGGGCAAAACACAAATATGATGTTGGGTTGATTAAGGTTGTGAACCAGTTGTAATCACTCCAAAGTCTGATTACAGGCCATGTCAATCGCAATATCCCCTGAAGAAGGAGGCATTGCGAGGGATACAGCCGGTTTTTGAGTCTCTCCTGAAGGAGAGAGTAATAATTCCCTGTCACGATTCTCCAGTGCGAACTCCTATTTTCCCCGTGAAGAAAATAACATCTAACACAAGCGAACCAGTCACGTGGCGATTCGTGCAGGATCTGCAGGCTGTAAACTCAGCCGTTATTGCAAGAGCTGCCCGCGTACCTAATCCATACACAATTTTGTCACAAATTCCGCAAAATGCAATGTATTTCACTGTGGTTGATTTGGCCAACGCTTTCTTTAGCGTCCCAGTGGAAGAAAAAAGTCAGTTTTGGTTCGCGTTTGATTTTGACAACAAAGGGTACACGTTTACCAGGTTGTGTCAGGGTTATTGCGAGTCTCCGACGATTTACAATGAAGCGCTCAGACGGAGCCTTGAACCATTAACTCTATCGAGCGGAACGGCGCTATTGCAGTATGTAGATGATTTATTGATTTGTGCACGAGATGAGGTTACGTGCGTGGCTGACACTGTAACTCTCTTGCACCACCTGGCGCGGGAGGGTCACAAGGTCAGCCTGACCAAGCTGCAGTTTGTGAAGCAGGAGATAACATTTTTGGGTCACATTATAACACCAAACAGTAAAGCTATCTCTGAGAAACGGATAAAAGCTATCAAAGATGTACCGAAACCCATAACAAAGAAACAATTGTTATCATTCTTGGGAATGTGTGCATATTGTCGAACGTTTATTCCAAATTATGCATTTCTTGAAAAGCCCTTGAGAGCCCTGACAACAGGGAAAGGGCTGAGGTCATGTGACAAGATTAATTGGCCCACAGAAGCACAGGATGCGTTTGCAAATATGAAACTGCAACTGGCTCAGGCTCCAACGTTGGGCCTGCCTGTGCTTGAAAAGGCCTTTCACACAGATGGTAGACGAAAAACATGATTTATGAGTTCGGTGCTCTTGCAAACCCATGGGGACAGATTACGACCAGTCGCATATTTTTCAACGAAGCTTGATGCGGTTGCAGCAGGCTTGCCACACTGCCTGAGAGCTGTGGCAGCTGCGGAGCTGGCTGTGCTGGCTTCAAGGGAATTTGTGGGTATTCTGATTTGAATTTGATGGTCCCACACGCGGTCTCCATGATTTTGCAAGAGCAGAGAACATCACATTTATCAACAGCCCGATGGCTGAGGTATCACACGATTTTGCTTGACATGCCAAATGTAACGGTGAAAAGATGCACAACTTTGAATCCTGCCACACTCCTTCCTACAGAGGAGGATGGCGAGGAACACCACTGTTGTCTATCAGTGTTGGAACAGGTGTGTACACCACGTCCAGACCTGTTGGACACACCTTTAGAGAACTGTGACAATGTCCTCTTTGTGGATGGATCGGCGTCCAAAGATCCACAAACAGGCTTGAATAAGGTTGGTTTCGCGGTGACCACTGAATTTGAAGTCGTAAAGTCTGGCAAATTGCCATCAAATTATTCGGCTCAGGGAGCTGAATTGGTTGCTCTGACTCAAGGCGTGTAATCTTATGGCAGACAAGTGTGTGACAATTTACACAGACTCGCGTTATGCTTTTGGGGTCACTCACGATTTTGGCGCACTTTGGAAGCACAGAAATTTTTTGAAGTCGGATGGACATCCGATATTAAACGCATCCCTTGTGTCTGAGCTTTTGGAGGCCATTCTTTTACCAGACAAGGTCGCGATCTGTAAATGCGCAGCGCACACTAACGATAAAAGTTTTATCTCCACAGGAAACGCGAGAGCAGACGCGGCAGCGAAGGCCGCGGCAGCACAGGAGACAAAAGAAACGACTTGTGCTTTAGTATCTGTGACTAACCCTGATATTTCCCCTTGTTTACAAAGTATGCAGACTTTTTCCACAGGAGCAGAAAAACAACAATGGAGGTCGTCTGGCTGCAGTCTCCAGGGGGTGTATGGATGAGTGTTGATGACATTCCTTGTTTGCCCAAACACTTCTTTCAGCATTATGCTAAGTTGACACATGGGTTGGATCATGTGTCGAAAGGGAGTATGATAATGCAGATGAAGGAATTATGGTTTACAAAGGGATTTACAGTGGTTGCTGAAAATTTTTGCAAAAGATGTGTCACTTGTAACACACACAATGTGGCTAGGGGAATAAAAACACCCTTGGCATCTCAACCAGCCCCGGCAGGCCCATTTGAATATCTAATGATGGATTTCATCGAATTAACCCCTTGTGGGAAACAGAAACACTGTCTGGTGATGGTTGACATGTGGTCAAAATGGGTTGAGGCCTTCCCAACCTCGAAACAAGATTCGGCAGCAGTGCAAACCGCTGTTAACCGAGATTGTTCCGAGATGGGGAATTCCAAGAAAAATCAGTTCTGATAATGGCAGACACTTTGTCAATGATGCAATAAAGCAGGTGGGTCAGTTTCTTGGAATTGAATGGAACAGCAGCTACGCGCCCTAAGGAGGAGGTCATTGAGAGACAGACAGAGAGAACATGTGAATTTAATTATTGGCGAAATGCTGTGAGATGAGGGTCTGGACTGCTAAAGCCCTCCAATTGTACTGATGTACATGAGAATGAAAAAAGAGTAAAACAAACCTGAGCCCATTTGAATTTTGTTTGGCAGGCCACCATTTCATGGGCATAGAAGGGGGAAACAAAGGCTGCCATCAACGGATGTGTGTGAGAATGACATGTTGAATTACTGCAAAGAAATGTCTTGTCTTGTTGTCAATATTTCTGTGCAGGTAAAAGCTGCCCAGGGGAAGGTTGCTGAGAGATTCCTGCACGAGGTCAGACCTGGCGATTTCGTGGTGATTCGTGATCACAGGAGAAAGAGCTGGAAATCGAAAAGGTGGCTAGGGCCTTTCCAGGTGCTCTGGTGACGCACACGGCAGTGAAGGTCGCAGGAGAGGGCTACGTGGGTTCACATAAACCATGCAGGAAGGTGCCGCCCATTGCGGAGGCGGAGCAATCGCTGGAGGAGGTTCAACGCGAGTGTCAGTAAACGCTAAGATCCAGTTTGAAAGAATATCAGCAGCAAGGAGGAGACTGGAGGGAGGAGGCAACTTGGAATTGCGCAAACGGCATCTGGGTGGACACTGTAATCAACAGAACAGATAAGACTCTTAGTGCTTCGAAAACAGCACTTTCTCACATTCTTTGGTCATAACAGCACCTTTTGATACAGAGTAACTGAGAGAATGGAGCGTCCAAGACCGTGGCACCCATTCAGAGTGCCAGGAATGTGTGGCCTGTTTAAAACCACATGTATAATGACTTTGTTGTCAGTAACAATTTGTTTGATAAATGTGGGAACTTCTGTGTATTTGCCAAACAAGACACCGGGGGGAAAGCAAAGAGAAATGTTAAGATTTTGCCTGGGGTTTTGCCAAACCATTATTCAGGGTACACATTATCTGATCCATGGACGACACCTGGGGCAAATGTGGGGTGGTCACTTTTCCTAGGGGTGGGAACAACAGTAACGATAAATAAAGTGAATGGGTTAGCATGGACTGTATTGGCAATAGCAAATGCCACTGAAAATGCTTTATCGATGATAAATGATGAAATGAGACATTTAAGAGAGGCAGTTATTCAGAATCGTTTAGTCTTGGATTTACTTACCGCAGAAAAGGGAGGGGTTTGTAAAATGCTAGGAGTATCTTGTTGTTTCAATATTCCAGACCACAGTGACAACATAACTGATGTGATTGAGCACATGAGAAAGGCGGTGCAGGAGCCTGAACCAGCGAACGCCCAATGGCTCACCTGGATAATGAATCTTGAGGGGGGCTGGGGAATGTGGTTGGCTCAAACTGTGTTGCCAATTATAGTTATAGTAGTACTAATTTTGCTCTGCATACCATGTATTATACAATGTGTGTCTAGCTTAGTACAAAGACTGGTTAAGGTCGGAATGTCTGTTCAATTGGTGAAAATGACAGTCTATCCGGATGATGATGTTAATGTTGATGACCAACAATATGATGACGCAAGTAGCGGAAGTTACAGTGAAAGGGGTAATTGAGTTATGATGTTTTTTTTTTTTCTTCCTGAGGATGATTGATATGTAAAGAAGGTTAAAAGCAGCAGTTATCCGTGTACGAGATGACGTACAAGGAGAGGGGGTGAAACTGAGGGATTTTCTACATACTTTTAATATTTACATTTTATATTACAGAAGTAACTCAACAGTGATAAATTGATATGTTTATTTCCTACTATGAACTATACTTTTTCTTGTTTATAATATGGTGACTGAGGGTTCGGTTTAAGCTGAGAGTGCGACAGCAGGGCCTGTCCATTCAGCCCGGCTATAGAATGAAGTCTTTACTTTGCTTGCTAAACATTTAGGGTCTGACCCAACAAAAACAGCCTAAGCATTTTTCCAATTTTCAAAAACTTACTTCACAGGTTCAAGAAGAGTGATCATTTATGTGAAAATCAGAGATGAAGAGTATAAGTGTGATGTAATGGCTTGAACTTGTATTTATTATTATTTTTACTATTATTATTACAATGTTTGATTAATCAGTTATCAGAGAATGATAAACAGGGAGGAATTGTGATGGAATTTTCCTTATGGGTATTAATCAAAACGTGAAACCTATATTCAAGATGTGTGCATTATATGTTTTCTCACTCATAGTAGAAAAGCATTCTTTGTGGATTTACTATGGAGAGGTAAGGAAAGCAGATGGTTAAAGGGTCATCATGAGGGCATTTACAACTTATAGCCTGGGGTCAGGGGCATTTTGCCTGCCCTGTTCTGTATAACCATTAATAGGTGAACGAACTGTATCCTCCTACAGGGAGGGAGAGAGAGAGGCCTTGGAGGCCGCTATAAAAACAGACCCGAAACTGCTTTCTCCTTATCTCCTTCCATCACTGACTCGTCTGGGTAGTGGTGACAAGGGATCTTCTCTTGCAAGGGAATAAATACTTTTATTACAACAATTGGACTCAGAATTGGCTCTTACTCAGATGAGGTTGGTATGAAAGAAATTGCCAAAACAATCCAATAATGTGCATCGTTCGAATCATAGAATCTCAGCTTTCTATGATCTATGACATGTTCAGCTTTTAGTTTTTTTAGTTTTTGTGTCTGACGACTTTATCCTAACACCACTAGGTGTCCCACCGACGGGACGCTGGATTTAACAACAGGTTTTAACAACAGCTGGACAGAAGAATTTAATTTCTTGTCTCGAAGCCATGTAAACAATGCCCACACCTTTTGCGAAGTGTGCGCTGTTCTCTCCCCATTCTGGCGTCGCGTCAGCACTGATGCTGGGACGCTGTGCATTGTTCTCTCCCCACTCTGACATTGGGAAAGCAGTGACGCTGGGGCTCTGTGCGCTGTTCTCTCCCCACTCTGATGTTGCGTCTGCACCGACGCTGGGACTGTGGGCGCTGATCTCCCTACACCTTACCCTCTCTGCCTCGTGGAGTGACTGGAGGCTTGATTGGACTGATCCCCTCTCCCTGTCTCCCTTCTTTGCCCTGAATTATGGCTTCCGGCCCTCTGCCCCAGACGAGTTTTGTGTTCTGAGACTTTAATAAATATTTGAGTTGAACCTGCGATTGAATCTGTGTTTTTCCCTGACAGTTCCACTGTGTTTAACTGCTGTCAGTTTCAGGTTATTGTCTTTTTTTTTAATCCACCCACATGCCTTTCTAGCAAAGGAAGCAGCACAAAAACAAGTATTCCTGCTAGTCAAAGAATACCAAGACCACCATAGGAACAAAAGCTTCTGTCTTCAAAACATTAACTTTCATTCAAAGCAAATTGCAGTAAACTAATTACACGGACACTAGTTCCTTTCAATCAACATGAGGTTTGTGGCTCAAGGGCACAGTGCAGATTGGAGTGCTGTGATCTCAGTTACTCGCCCATTCCAGGGTTACCCTTATTGGAAATTAATAATATGGAAACATATTACTCTTGTCATGATGAATATCAAAGTATTCTCACTGCATTTTTAAAGCTGACTGAGACACAAGTAAATAAGTGGGAAAGATTAAGAAGCTTAAAGGTAAAGTGTGTGTAATTTTTCAATGGCAAAATGCTTTCTCCTATTGCAGTTTAACATGCCAAGACTGTGAGTTCAAGTTCAAGTTGAGCTTTATTGTCATTCTGCTACATGTAGGTACATTAAGTAAATTAGCCATTCATAGGTTGATTCTTAAAGGCTGGTTCAGTGGCACTGTCAAAACATAAGTCAATTTATGGCTCAACAGAGTAGGGCAGAAGGAATACTAGGAGTACTGTTTTTAATGATTGTTTTGTCATTGCTAATGTTACTGAATTTAATTAATTTAATAAATAAGCAATTATGGAGGTTACACATATATATTCCACACTTTCAACAGACATGATGCAAAAATCTGTATGACAGAGATTTTTCTTGAGTAGCCCCAAAACACATTTATTCCAGTGGTCTTAATTTTATTAAAATTACTGTCAAATTCCATAAATATCTGTTACTGCATATTAACCCCTGATACGTATTTTCTAAAAAAATAAATAAACTGTTTAACGGTTTAAATAAATAATTGCAGATTTTTTTTTTTTTACAATTAACTATATTGTATAAAATAATTTCAGAAATAAATCAGTATATTAGAATGATTTCTGAAGAAGCATGTGACACTGAAGACTGAAGTAATGGCTGCTGAAAATTTAGCTTTGCCATCACAGGAATAATTATAATAATAATAATAATAATAATAACAACAACAACAACAACACAACAACAGAGCGTCTATTTACACTGTGTAAATAGCTCGCCTTGTTGGTCGACCGGGTTCAAACCCGCCTTTTTCCTTTTTTCCTTTCATTTCAAATATCACATCACAGCGAAAAGGCATATATTTTCAATAAAAATGATGGAAATAATAAAAAAAATAATGTATGGGGTAGGGTTAGCGTAGCCATAGGAAGGGCTTTATTGTTCCAAGAAGGTTGCATCCATTATAATTTTTTTAATAAATATTATAATTTACTCTCAATACGTTATTATTGCATACTGTTATATAATGTTCTACAATACTGAGGTGCATATAGTTTCCACTATTTATATTAAGTAGTATATATTTTAACAGTGTAAATACAACCTGGATTCCGGATTCCGGAAATGTTGGGACGTTTTTTTTTTTTTTATAAAATGAAAACTAAAAGACATTCAAATCACATGAGCCAATATTTTATTCACAATAGAACATAGAGAACATAAAAATTTTTAAAGGGAGAAATTCTACACTTTTATCCACTAAATGAGCTCATTTCAAATTTGATGCCTGCTACTGCTCTAAAAAAAATGGCACAGGGGCAACAAAGGGATGAGAAAGCAAAACATTTTGAAAAGATTCAGCTGGGAGAACATCTAGTAACTAATTAAGTTAATTGACATCAGGTCTGTAACATGATTAGCTACAAACGGGATGTCTTAGAGAGGCAGAGTCTCTCAGAAGCAAAGATGGGCAGAGGCTCTCCAATCTGTGAAAGAGTGTGTACAAATATTGTACAATACTTTAAAAACAATGTTCCTTAACGTAAAATTGCAAAGTTTTTCAAATCTCATTATCTACAGTGCATAACACCATTAAAAGGCAAGACCAAAGAACTCTGTTGAATGCCCGTGGTCTTCGGGCCCTCAGAAGACACTGCATCACTCATCGGCATGATTCTCTCATTGACATTACTAAATGGGCCAAGGAATACTTCCAGAAACCACTGTTGGTAAACACAATCTGCCGTGCCATCTGCAGATGCCAAATAAAACTTTATCATGCAAAAAGGAAGCCTTATGTGAACATGGTCCAGAAGCGCCGTCATGTCATGGGAGATGACATATGAATGCTGAAAGGTATATAAAGGTTTTAGAGCAACATATGCTCCCCTCCAGACGGTGTCTACTTCAGTGAAGGCCTTGTGTATTTCAGCAGGACAATGCAAAACTACATACTGCAGCTATTACAACAGCATGGCTTCTTAGTAGAAGAGTCCGGGTGCCGAATTGGCCTGCCTGCAGTCCAGATCTTTCACCTATAGAGAAAATTTGCGCATTATTAAATGAAGAATACATCAAAGACGACCAAAAACTCTTCAGCAGCTGGAAACCTATATCAAGCAAGAATGGGACCAAATTCCAACACCAAAACTCCAGAAACTCATAACCTCGATGCCCAGATGTCTTCAAACTGTTTTGAAAAGAAGAGGAGATGCTACACCATGGTGAACATACCCTCGTTCCAACTATTTTGAGACCTGTTGCAGGCATTACATTTGAAATGAGCTAATTTTGTGCATAACATTTTACAATTTCTCAGTTTGTTCACTACTGTGAAAGAGGGGACCCTCGGCACGGATGCACTGGCACACAGCTGGCCTCGGGGCCTATGCAAATATGCGCTTCTCCCAGTGAGCCTTCTCGCACAGACACTGTGCAAAGTCAGGGAGGACGAGGAGCAGGCCCTCTTGGTGGTGCCGTACTGGCCCAATCTGACTTGGTTCCCTGAAACTAATGCTCTTCGCGACAGCCCCTCCTTGAAAAATTCCTCTGAGGAGAGATCTCCTTTCTCAGAGAGGGGGCACCCTCTGGCACCCCCTGGATGGGACGCTGAGGTTCTAGGTTGGCTACCTCTAGTGGTAGTAAACACCATTCAGCTAGAGCCCCATCTACAAGACACGCTTACAGGCAGTAAGCCTCTTTTCTGCAAGATGGGCTTGAGCAAAGGCTGTCTCCCTCCACCCTCAAAGTATATGTTGCCACAGCACGATGCAGTTGACGGTAAGTCTGTGGGGAAGCATGACTTGGTCATCAGGTTCCTCAGAGGGTGAGCAGGTTAAATCCTCTGCGCCATCATCTGGTTCCCTCTTGGGATCTCCCTCGGTCCTGGCGGCCTTGAGTGGGGAGCCTTTCGAGCCTCTGCAGTCAGTAGAGCTTAAGTTTCTGTCTTTCAAGACAGTGCTCCTCGCTGCATTGGCCTTGGTTAAGAAGGTAGGGGACCTGCAGGCATTTTCGGTCGATGTTTTGTGCCTAGAATTTGGGCTGGCTGACTCTCACGTTATCCTGAGACCCCGGCCTGGATATGTGCCCAAAGTTCCCACCACGCCCTTTAGGGATCAGGTGTTGAACTTGCAAGCTTTGTGCCAGGAGGACACAGAATCCAGCCATTGCTCTGCTTTGTCCCATCCGCGCTTTGTAAGTTTACGTAGACCGTACGCAGAGCTTCAGGTCCTCAGACCAGCTCTTTGTCTGATTTGGAGGACAGCAGAAGGGAAAGGTTGTCTCCAATCAGAGACGTGCCCACTGGATGGTGGAGGCTATAGTCTTGGCCTATCAGGCCCGGCTTTTACGTGCCCCCTTTGTGTGAGAGCACACTCTACGAGAGGCGTTGCTTCCTCTTGGGCATTGGCGTTGGGCGCCTCAATAGCAGACATTTGTAGAGCTGCCGGCTGGGCAACACCTAACATGTTTGTGAGATTTTATAATCTCAGTGTAGAGCCCGTGTCCTCCCCTGTACTTGCCTCAGATGGCCATTAACACTGGGACCTTCTTGGTGTTAATCACGCTTGCTGCGCCATTCATGTCTACGGACCGGATACGTGTGCTTTTATTGCTTCTCAGTTCAGTTCCCCTCGGTGAACTCTGTTGAAGTTCCTCCCGCACCCTCGGTAGTCAGGCGTGGCGGAGCACCAGACGCCAGGTCCAGCACTCGTGTGTATGCCCAAGGTCAGCCCTTGTGCTGGGCTAGGTGCCCTTGTGTAGTGATTCCCCTTCGGGTGATCCCACACATGTATTCTTCCATGGTATGGCTCCCCTCATGGTGAGCCTGTGCCTTTCCCTGGCAGAAACCTTCTGTCGTCTCTCCTGTGTATTGATCTTACCCCAGACTGGCTGAGTCTACCTCAGAGACGTCCATATCAGTCCATTTTTGTAATTTCCACATGGTACCTCCTTTATGCAGGATGTGGCTTCCGTAGCGTGCCTGACTTAGGTTCGCTTTCCCAGTTTTACCCGCTGTACAGAACAGCAGTGGATGCATCTCTGCCTAAGCCCTGTCCTATCTTCCGTCCCGATTGGTATGGGGGGACTTGCCGGCTTCTGCAGGGCACTAGAGGGGGGTCAGTAATAGTGGCGTTATCATAAGGATCCCACTACGTCAGTCACTCTGACGTTACGTCGAATGTGACTGACTGATGGGGAATGTCCCATCACCACAGTTGCTGTACCACCGCTGTATGGCCGGGGCATACAGTCTCGGCTCCTCAGCGAAAAACCGATGTGCCTTTGCACGTGCTCTCCTTTTATTCACCCGGGGCGGGGTGCGCGTAGCAAAACACGCACGCCAACTGTCATTGGCTTGTTTTGTTAACACTCGAAGGTGATTGAGCTCTCGAGCGAGATCCCACTACATCAGTCACTCTGACGTTACGTCTCTCTTCCCTCCTTCAGGGAAAGAGGGTTACGTACGTTACCGAGATGTTACATACGTAACCGGAGACGTTTATTTTTTTTTTCAATTTTAAAAACGTCCCAACTTTTCTGGAATTCGGGTTGTAGAATCTATAGCTATTTGTGCTTTTTGTAAATAGCATATTGCTAAAAAACATACTGCTGTTTTTACTTAGTATAAATATAATCCATTGCTATTTGCACTTAGTGTAAATAGCATATTGTTAATATATATATGCATGAAAAGAAAGAAGCGGAATATAAACAGACACCATCATAATCATCATAATAAGCAAACGTTCATGCATCCATGTTGGTAGGTGATAAGACCAATGTGATGAAGAGGAGCTAGTCAAGTATTGAGTGCACTTTTAGGAGCTCATATCATCAGTTATTCTTTGCACACAGTCACATCAAAAAGCAATGAACAAATCAAAGCCCAGTCCCAATGAAAGCTTTCATAACCTGTCTGTAGAGGGCTTGGTGCGTATAGCTTCCATTATGAAACTCTTATGATTCGTATTTATTCTTGCATGCATCAGTCAATATTGTGATTCTCAAATTACAATAGCAAAAATTCACCCTGGGAGAAGAGCCCAAGTTGTCTTGCAGGACGCCTCTGCGGCACTAGCATGCAGGCTGATTCATTAACAAGAGGATAAAGAGTAATTAAACAGCAGAAAGAAAGGGTCATCTGTATAAATGAACATCTGTTGGCAGAGCAGGGACGGAGAGACACTCATGAGCGTGTCTGGACAGAAGAGAGAGTACAAGTCCTGTGACGCTCTCTGGAGAAAAGAAGGAAATAAAGAGATCTGAGCCTCAGCTGCGCTGGGAAATTTCAGTGACTGCTGGAATACTAAAGAGCATGATTGCCGTAATAAAGAAATGAGCCCTGAGCCATGTGTGTGAGGAGTTTGACAGGCCAAATAAACAGGTTCATTGCTTCCGAAATCAGTGCCTTTACTTCTCTCGGCAGAATCCTTGGCATTGTGTTGTATCGATTGCATAAAGGTCTGACACAAAATTGGGTATAATTTATCAATACCCTTGATAAAAATGTCGGTACAGAATAATGATATAAATATAACTGGAAGAAAACAAGTATAACAGATTTATGGTTGAACACAGAGATTATATATATCAACATGCTTACACATTATGTCTTATTTGTTGCATTTCACTTTATTAATTCCTTTCCGCTGACTGAGAGTACAGTGTGCATACTTGGTAATGTAAATCTTGACATAATCTTTTGAAATCTGATCATGGTATTACATTAAGCACATTGTTTCTTTCATTAAGGCAGAAAAAAAAATATTCACAACATTTCCAGAACATAAGCATTGTAATATACTGTGCTGTATACTGAGTACACCATTACTCATTAGATGGATAGTACAGCCATCGGTGTAGAAATACAGAGAATTCCTTCATTTTTATTGTGCATGAGAAGAGAAGGGAGGTCGGTATATGCCAGGGATGGGCTGCAGTCTAGGCTACAGATCTGTCACAGGCAGCAAATGAGCGTCAGGAGCTTCCAGTGGAATGCAATTACTCTTAACAATCCGGCCAGTGGCACAGTGAAAATTCATGACATTCACACCATGAGTCTAACTTTCAGAACTCTCTGTACCAGCAAGTGCTGGAAAGATCCACAAGGATATTATATAAACATGTGACAGTTACTGGAAATAAGCTGTTTTAATTAATCAGGATAGGTGGTGAGTGCTAGCATTGGTTATCAAGGACCAAACCGATTAAATTTTAGTTTGATGGCCAAAAGACTTTCCTTTTTAAAGTGTGTATGTGCAGATTGTGCTTGATAACCTGACAAAGTGTATGTGACTTTAATGCTTAAAACTGTGTTCCTTTATCATACAGAACAGGAGTACAGAAGTAAAAATGTATCTGCATACAGTATGTAGATTTTCTCTCTGGATGTAAACATCATTCTGGTTGTTGATAAAGAGTGGCTTGCACTCAATATGTTGCGTGATTCCACAGCTCATACGCATTAGTCATTTTTGCTTGTTTGTTAAACAAAATGGACGTATTGACAGCATCTAAAACAAGGTATTAAGTGATGAGCAGCTAAATTATAATCTAAATAATTATAATTATAATCATTATAATAATATAGCGGTTTCTATTATATATGCCACCATTCAAAAGTTTGAGAGAAATTTTTTTTTTACAGATTTTTGACAAAAGTCTTTTATGCTCACCAAGACAAAAATGCAGTAACAATATTGTTTTTAATATTTAATATTGTTTTTAATGTTAATATTGTTAAATATTACAAATAAAAATATCTGTCTATATTTCAGTATATTTTATTATAATATGTTATAATATAAAATGTAATTTATTCCAGTGATAGCAAAGCAAAATTTTCAGCAGCCATTACTCCAGACTTCAGTGTCACATGATCCTTCAGAAATTATTCTAACATGCTGATTTGTTTCTCAATAAACATTTCTTATTACTATCAATGTTAAAAACAGTTGTGCTACTTAATATTTTTTTGTGGAAACTGTAACTTTTTTTCATGATTCTTTGAAAAAAGAAAGTTCAAAAGTACAGGATTTATTTGAAATAGAAATATATTTTAACATTATAAATGTCTTTACCATCACTTTTAACAATTTAACGCATCCTTACTGAAAAAAAATATTTACGTTTTTTTTTATTTATTTTTTTATTACTGACTGCAAATTTTGAATGGCAGTGTAGTATATACATATTGGATTGATTTAATTGAATAAATGCAATAAAATCAACCTATTAAATCCATGAATTAAATATTATGTGAACCTAAAAGGATTTTCAAACATTTGTCTATTTCCCAAGTTGTGCTCATATTTTAGATGCTCTCTGTTCTTGTACATTCTAGTATATTTGCAAACACTTTACATATGAATACCTACAATACCAACAAAACCACACAACTAAAACTGTTGCTGGAGTGTCTTTCTCCAGCAGAATATTTCTAATTAGATGACACCTCTCTGCAGTTTCCCATGACTGGCCACAGCCATATCACCCTGCAGCCCAAGACCGGTTGCCCACTGAAGATAAGCAGGGTTGAGCCTGGTCAGTACCTGGATGGGAGACCACCTGGGAAAACTAGATTGCTGCTGGAAGAGGTGTTAGTAAGGCCAGCAGGGGGTGCTCACCCTGTGGTCTGTGTGGGTCCTAATGCCCCAGTATAGTGACGGGGACACTAAACTGTCAACAAGCACCGTCTTTCGGCTGAGACATTAAACCGAGGTCCCGACTCTCTGTGGTCATTAAAAATTCTGTGGCACTTGTCATAAAGAGTATGGGTGTAACCCCGGTGTTCTGGCAAAATTCCCGCCACTGGCCCTTGTCAATCATGGCCTCCTAATAACCCTCATTCACTTGATTGGCTCTATCTCTCTCTCCTCTCCACCTGTAGCTGGTGTGTGGTGGGTGTTCTGGCGCCGTTATCCTGTGGCTGCCATCGCATCATCCAAGTGGATGCTGCACACTGGTGGTGGATGAGGAGAGACCCCCCCCCCCCCACATGATTGTAAAGCGCATTGGGTGCACAGAAATACACAATAAATCGCTATATAAATGCATCATTCATTCATTCATTCATGACTCCCCACAGGTTGCAGTAGAAAAAGTGTAATAACCATGACAAATGGATCCACATCAGTACACTGTACAAAGTTGTTTTGTCAGTTGTTTTGAATTGTTTAACCCTCCAATGGCACTTCCAGGTTCACATTCTTTATATTGACATTTTGAATGTCACACACCACATATAATGTAATTGGTTACTTGTTGAAAGAGCTTTAGAGGCTGAGAAAGGTCAGCAGCAGTATCATATGTGATGATTACATGGTAGCACGCTGGCCAAGACGTTGTCTATCGGCATCACGCTGCTAAAAGCTCTGGGTTCACTTGTCATGTTGCGCTCCACCTGTAGAGACACTAATTGTACTGCAGAAACTTATCTCACAAAACCACCCGATTACATACAACCAGCGCTGTTCGGAAGGCTTCAAATAAATAATGCTAGTGCCCAGGTCAGCCTCAGGTTGTGCAAATAATTGAGTCTCCTAGGAGTATTTTGAGTGGTGCCACTTAAACCACCAGTTTGAGAGAACTACACAAGTCTGAGGCGAGACCCTGGAGGGACACCTCATTCTTTCCACCGAAGCTCATTTATTATTAACTGCTTTGTGCATCTTTTATTTCATGCTCTGTAATGTATGCAGCCTTGCATGTTTAATTTAACCCAGCTTACTTCAGTCTTTGGACCACACTCTCACTCAGAGCATTTTTAGAGGTTTGCAGCCCTGAGATGTTATGCCTTATTTCGTTGGTTGGAGAAAAAAAACGTGTGCGCTGCCATAACACAAGTGAAATGTTCATCAAACATCAAGTATGGCATTTCCTAGAAATCCCTTTAGTTTAACATTATTAAATGACTGTAATTGTAAATTGTTCTGTAAAGGAGCCAGTGCACAGGAACATAATACCATTCACCAGAGAAACGTGAATCTATACTTAATGAAATGTTTTTGAGCTGCTGTTGGAGTGTAGCTGCACCATAAATCTCTTGATCTGTGAGGCAGCTTGAATATAAAAGCATTCCCCCTAGAGGAGTTCGGGATTTCAAGTCTGTGACTTCTCAAAAATCTGGCAAGTGACATTGAGCGGTGTACTTTTTGCTGAGTTCAGAGCTCTAAATAAGGATATAAATAATAATAATAAAAAATATTTTTTGGGATTCACACATTTTCTGTTTTTATTAATCTTGGTTTGTTTGTTTTTCTCAGCACTAATCTACAGTAGTGAAGCACTGTGAGATAAAATTTACATTAACTTCCATGTTGCTAAAAACATTATTCTGAATGATGTAAGCCTTTATTTATTTAGTTACATTTATTTATTTAATGTCTTCCAATAAGCAATGCTCCTTGATTCTGTCTGGCTTTGCACATAGCATTGAAAAATGTTCCTTTGGCATGGAAGGCGAGGGAAAAGGGGAAAACAGTTTGTCAGGAAGTTAAACAGGTGTGAATGAAAGAAAAAAAACATGAATCTCTCTCTTTTTTACAAGATGTAACCTTGAGTTTCTCTGCTGCTGTCCTCTCTTCAGCCACATGTGTAGCCTGATATATACTGACATGGAGCAACTAAAAAACAATGACTTATTTACTAGTTGTGTAAATTCGTTACACATGCCTCCCTCAGCCTTGAAGAAGAATTTGTAAAACTATTTTTGGTCTATCTATGCCATCTAAGAAACCAAAATCTTCTATCTATCTCATCTATCTTCAGATCTCTCTCTCCTCTCTTCTCTCTCTCTCTCTCTCCTCTCTCTCTCTCTCTCTCTCTCTCTCTCTCTCTCTATCTCTCTCTATCTCTCTCTCTATCTATCTATCTATCTATCTATCAGGAAGTAGATAGGGCAGGCAGATCTGTCTGCCTGTCTGTCTGTCTGCCTGCCTGCCTGCCTGTATTACATCTTACAATTCTTAAGATGTTTATTGTTTATTTTTTTTTTAAATACTTTTCTTTTAAACCTTGTCTTATCAGCCATGATTGTCAATGGTGCCATAATTAGGCGCATGACTCCACTGCAATCCAAAAGTTATTGCATAATGCCATTAATAAGCAAGTTAATGTGACACTAGTGTTCTAAATCTTGATTTGAACCCATATATCAAACTGGTTCTCTAAAAGGTGGCAGCAGAGCCCATGTTCTGTCTGACTGAACTGTCAATAGGAATTTATTTATACGCTAAAAACTCTTTTTCCCCTGACTTGGCGGGCCCCTCGGAGCCTCACCAGCTGGGTGTCTCAGGGGAGTGCTGACTCTATTCATCATTTGGCAATTAGCCGGTTAACTCCATTAATGAACTGTCTACCCACAGTGATTGAATTTGGAAGGCTGGGGATGGGATTTCAGTCTCTTTCCTTCTTGCTCTTTTTATCTGTCTCTCTTTGCCTTTCTCAAAATTTCTATCATCAAGTTCCTTTTTCACCAATTAAGAAGTCAGAGTGTATTGATGCACACTTGTGTGCATGATAACTACTTAAGTTAACAGAAATTAATCATTCACAGGTCACCACTGCCTGCTTTGAATTGTGACATTTGTATTTTTATTTATATTGCATTTTTAGTTTGTATTTTTAAATTAAAATGGATATTCATTCTGGGATTGGGTAAAGGTAACATTCAACAGAATTAAAAAAGTTATTTGTTTTATCAAATATGAAGTTTAAATCAAGTCAAGTTCAAGTCAAGTTCGAGCTTGAATTGTCATTGAATTGTTATTGTCATTCCGCTACATGTGGGTATATACAGACGAACAAATCGTCATGCCTCACAGGACCATGGTGCTACATAAATACAGGCATACAACAATGAAGTAAAAAGAACACTATAAACCTATACACAACTAACCTACTGACAGATTTTGAATATAACTATATTATATATCAATGTTACCCTATACGTAGACAAAAAAATACAAACTATACAAACTGTACAAATGCTTCAAATGAATACTGTACATGTGCAAAGAGAAACATTGTAAGTCAAGCAGCTGGCTGGTGAACAGCGCAAGGTGATTTGTAGTGCATGAGCATGTAAACATACATATATTATTGAGTCTTTTGTGGGATTATGTACACACAGTAATGTGTGAAAAGTGTCTAGTGCAAACAGAGGAGAGTGTGTTACTACAGCTGGTTTGTACAGGCCCACTCTCCTGTGTGTAGCACACTTCGAATTGCATTAAAAAAAAAATTCCGGTGATGTGGTAAGGTTGGGGGTGGGGGTGTGATGGTCCATGTTTCATGAGGTAGGGGGTTTGTATGGGGTTTCAGAGAGGGGCGGGGGATTTGAGTTCAGGGCTCTCACAGCCTGGGGAAAAAGCTGTTGAGCAGCATGAAGAGCAACGGGCTGAGCACACAGCCTTGTGGGGCACCTGTGCTCAGTGTGGTAGTGCTCAAGGTGTTGCGGCCGACATGGACTGACTGAGGTCTTCTGGTTAGAAAGTCCAGGATCCAGTTACAGAGGGAATTGTTAAGGCCCAGCAGGTTTAGTTTGTTAATGAGCTGTTGTGGGATTATTGTGATGAATGCTGAGCTGAAGTCAATGAACAGCATTCTAACATAGGAGTCTTTTTTTTCTAAGTGGGTAAGAGCCAGGTGGAGGGTGGAGGAAATTGCATCATCCGTCGAGTGGTTTGGGCGGTATGCAAACTGGAGCGTATCGAGTGTGTTGGGGAGGCTGGTTTTGATGTTGTGCATGACTCTCAAAGCACTTCATTATGATTGGAGTCGGTGCTATGGGACGGTAGTCCTTTAGACAGGACACAGGTGATTTCTTTGGTACCGGTATGATTGTTGTGGATTTGAGACATGTGGAGATGACTGCCTGGCTCAGTAAAGTGTTGAAGATATCCATTAGGACATCTGTCAGCTGTTCAGCACAGTCTTTCAGTACACGGCCAGGTATGTTGTCAGGACCCACAGCCTTGCATGGGTTAATCCTAGATAGGGTCTTCCTTTCGTCGGCTGGAGACGGACAGAGCGCCTGGTGAACATTGGTTGACAACAAATGTAATGTACATGTTAAAATAGGTTGAAATGAGCATCATCTGCACTGAGAAGGCAACATTTAAATAAATAAATAAAAAAGATAAATAACAAATTAAAAATAGAAAAGAATGAATAAATTATTAATATTCATAAATTTCATATATATATATTTTTCCTTAAATTATGCCTTTACATTTTTGGATTTTCGAAACAGTTTTATAGAAAAAAAGTTTTATTACCAATATCTTAATTTGTGTTTAGAAGATTAACCAAAATGTTGTGGGTTTGGAATGTCACGAGGGTGAGCAATTGATGCCACAATCTTCATTTTGCATGAAGGTCAAAGCTGCAAAAGTTTTACATGAATTTGAGTCTAGTTTATGTGGATTTCTGTGGCCTTATCCTAAATCAAGCATACATCATACTGCCACAGATAAATGAAAGTTCTGTCCAGACTATATACATGACTCTTAGTAAAAGAGTCAGTCTGTATTTTCCTACACACTCACTTTCATCCGATTGGTGCAATTACTTTGTATTATCCCTCACAGATCTTGCAAGAAGCTAATGCATATGAACAGGCCCAGATGTGTCCAAAACCAATATGTCATGCTAAGATATTCAATTATGTCTGTGTTGTGGAGACAGTATTCCTTACATTAGCAGTCTGACATTCATAGGTCATGTGGCACGTCTAGAATGAAAAAAAGAAGATGAATTTGTAATTGCCTGTCAGTGCAGGGGGGAAAAAATCTAATCAGCATAAGCTGTCACTGCTAGAGCTAGTGCTCTGTCTTATTTATATTCATGTCTCATTTGAGTGGCATTACCTCCTTTGGTATGCCCATCATATTCTGCTCTGTTGCATTGACCACGTTTTTTGGGCCACATTTAGGCCACGATGGCCCTTCGAAGGACACACAAACTCCAAATTTCAACTGCTAATCTGCAAAATTGAACTGAGCCTTTACCCTAAAACTGATAAAAGAATAAATGACAGGAAATACCTTGCTACTATAGACTGTGTTTAGTCCATGTTTGAACAGGTTGACATTTTCAAAGGTTGGCTAATTCTTGCACGGCTCAAAAATATATTTTAATGTTACATGTATACATATGTCAAACATTGCCGATTGACAGAGTGCTACTTACTGAGCATTGTCAATCCACAATCTTTAGCATAAAATATAGAAAATCATACAATATAGTTTATATGTAATTCATAAACATCCAATGGGACGATTTGTTCCAGAACCCATTTCGCTTGTGACATTTGAGAAATGGCATGTTGCTTTACAAGCACTTGCATGTCAATGTAAACAGGAAAGAAGATGAAAAAATAAATAAAGATTAAGTAGATTGACTGATATATGACATGCCCTTATATGGGCCATTTTTAGCTCATGAAATGTGACAAACCTTCAAGTCAATCACAGGTCTGACAATCTCTGCTGAAGTCTATAGGTCAGGCATTGTGACACTAGGTCCAGCAAATGGGCCTCTAGGTTTGATTCTTTGCCCAGGTTGTTGGCAGAGCATGGCACAGTTGGTGCCAGAGTCACAACAGAGATGTCAAGTGTCAGAACAAAACTGCAGATTTACTGGATTAATCATGTAGTTTTTAACAGCTTTTGTATTGAGAATTTTTATTTTATTTTTTGTGACAGTGCTTGTAATATTTCTGTAAAGCAGGGGTAGGCAACGTCGGTCCTGGAGTGCGGATGTCCTGCAGAGTTTAGCTCCAACCCTGAAAAAAACTCACCTGTCTGTAGCCCTAGTAATTCTGAAGACCCTGATTAGCTTGTTCAGGTGTGTTTAATTTTTATTGTTGGAGCTAAATTCTACAGGACAGCTGCACTCCAGGACCGACGTTGCCTACCCCTGCTATAAAGTATATATTAACCTATATGTAAAAATGGTCTGGTAAGGCGAAAACACTTTAAACATATTAATTATTTACTTGATTACTTGCACAGTGGCAAGAAAATCAAAAAGATTGCTAACAGGATAGAAATAAGAGTTGGCCATTGCTCTGTTTGCGCAGTCAAGGTCAATTTTTATTATATTTTTTAATATCCTCTGAAATGTTCTTTAATAATATTTAAACTTGCAATATAATGCATATGATTTCTCATACAGAAATTAATGTTTTAATTCATCTGCTACATTGAACATATTTTAATAAAATGTATATACTTTTAGTCTTGTTTCTAGTCAAAATAGGCATATCTAAAAATTCTTAAATCAAAATGCATTTAATAGATAAGTAAAACGACATAAGATATTTCGTCTTGTTTCCTGGGGAAAATAATCTAAATGAAGCGCATTTTTGCTTAAAACAAGTAGAATGATCTGCCAGTGTGGTAAGTAAAATATTATTTGTTTTAAGAAACAAAATAAACTCCCCCGGAAACAAGACTAAATTATCTAATTTTACTTATCTAGAAAAGAATCTTGATTTAAGAACTTTTCAATATTTTGACTAGAAACAATAAAAAAAACATTAAGTTAGATAAGCCTTTTTGCAGGCAACAGAAATGTATGTCAAATAAATGCCCTTCTTTGAACTTTCTATTCATCAAACAATCCAAAGAACATTAAAATAAATACATAAATAGTAACAATAAGAGATGTTTTTGAGAACTAAATTAACATATTGCTTTATGATTTCTGAAGGATCATGTGACAGTGACACTGAAGACTAGAATAATGGCTGGTAAAAAATCAGCTTTGCCATAACAGGAATAAATGGTATTTTTAAATATATTAACAATAAAACATTACTTTAAATTGTAATAATATTTCACAATTACATGGTTTTTAATCAAATAAATGCAGCCTTTTTTAGTGTAGTGGGTTAAAAAAATGGATGTGTATAAAATGCATTTGTGTATCTGAAAAAAGACACCCCTTAAAAGGTCATATGGTGTATGTGTAACATAATTTGTTCTGTTGTTTAAAATCATTATCTGTTTCATTTTCTTTCATCAATTCATCATTATCTTTTTTTGTGAGGCAAAGGATATAGTGTTTTGTTTGCCACCGGTAGAGAGCGCTTAGCGCTATCAATTCAAGGTATTGCAAAGGGCGAGTCAGAATCAATTAAACATTGACAAAGACTGCAGCCATTACTCGTGTCTCACATCATCTCTTCTTAATATTCTACAGGTGAGCAAAATCGATTAAAAAACTAAGTGCAACTAATGTAATACACTATATTTCAAAGATGTAGGTTTTTACAGCGTTTATAATGTTGTTTCTTATTGGATGAGAAGGTTTAAACGAGTTAAATGTGCGTTCGAAACTGGACGTTATCTAGAGCCAAAATGGCGGTGCATGAATGCGAGCAACACGATAATAGAGTATTCATCTGTATGACAGTCTAAAAATGAGACAAATTGTTTCGTGAATGTTATGGTGATGTGAAATCCTGGATATTTGATTTGAAAACACTGTAAAATGTTACTGTGTTGTGCTTGATAGTACTGTGTTATACAACTTAAAACAAATAACTTTTGAAAAGCCTTTATTAAGCTGTAACCGTCTTTATTGAAATTTATTGTTTAAAAAAAAAAACAAGGAACAAGTAATTGTTGTCAAGTAAAGTTAAATATGTTAATGATGTTCATGCATTGAAATCAAAGAAATTAGGCAGAATCAATTAAACATTGACAAAGACTGCAGCCAGTACTCGTGTCTCACATCATCTCTTCTTAATATTCTACATTGCTGGCAAGTGTTGTACCTACAGCTTACCCGCTCAGGTTTCCCAGACTCGAGGCGGGTAACATTAGCATGGGAGACTTCCTTCAAAGCCATGCAAAACTACTGATCTCAAACTTTTGAACTGTATGTGTATAATTATATAATTAAATAAGTGTTTCTGTTACAACCTGTCATGGTGACAAAGGAAATACAAATTTAAATAGAACTTATGGGATGATAGAAATTCCATAGTGAATGAAAAAATTACTGAAGCAGTAATGAGATTATCTCGTTTCATTATTTCACTCTGATGCCAAAGCTTGTACTCTAATTTACATGGTATGAACTGCATATTTATTTTATTGAAATATAATTTAGTCCAATTTGCATTCTCATTTGAGCAGAAAGTCCAAACAAATAGCCTCCTCCCAGAGGAGAAAAATGTAAGCATGGTGTAATATGGTGAGGATGGCCACAATGATGAGAGAAAACAATCAGCAAAGACCCAGCAATCACACATTTAAGCTCATTTTATCCCTCCTCTGGCAGCTCTTGTAATAAGCATTGATTTGCTCATGCACCTTGTCAGGGAAGTGAAGTCATCAAACAGTAAATGGGTATTTTCGATTCAAATGACTGTTTGAATGAGTATGAGGATTTTGCACAGTGTGGAGCGGACCGGTTTGGACCTGATCTGAACCGGATACTTTGAGTCTCAACCTGCTGCTCAGGGTTTAGTAAATCCTGAAGCGAACGAGAGAGAGAAACAGACAAAGGGAATGTGGCTTCTCGTTTTGTGGACTGCCATTGAATATGGAGTGGATGGGAAATGGCATCAGAGAGCGATAGAAGGCCAGCTGTCCAGGCCGAGTGATTCAGCCTGCGCTGGCAGATGAACAGGTAAAAAAAAAGGCCGCCGCTCCATCCGCTCTCGCTGGGAAGGAGAGGCGTTTTTCCCTCTGTGGCCTTGCTCTGTAGAACATTTGGCTCACTACAGATGAGACCATTTTTGTAAGTAAAAAGAGAAGTCAACACAGCCCACTATGGATGTAGGCAGGGGAATAGTCCTTTCACATCAACATCCCAGCAGTTCTCAAGGCTGCAATGTGATAGCGCAGATGTTACTCCAAGCCAAAGGTTTTAGCCTTTTTCACATGAGTTTGCAATTCAGTCCTCACAGGTTTTTGATTAAAGAGGAACAGAAGGGATTTACAGATGCTGTGATGTAATAAAAATCAAGACGCTCCAAGTGCCATTTGACCTCAAATAAGTAGATGCATTGACAGGCTTTTAACTGTATAAATGGTGTTATTAATCTGAATGAAAGCACACTCATCTTTGTACAAATAATGGAGGCAATCTGCATTTCATGAACATTTTCATTAGTTAATGTTGGCAAAAATCCAAATGCTTTTGAGGACTCCTAAAGAGGCTGTATCATACAATCATTCATTCAATCATTGCTATTTTTACTATTTATTTTTCAATTTTTTTGCACTTGCCATCTTATTAATTATTATTTGCACATGTGCATTTCACAAAAAAAAATAAAAAACTTTTCCACAATCTACACTTAAATGTGCTGGACATACTATTTAAATTAGACAATTCTGCCAAAAGATCAGTGAATACTGTTTACACTCATAAAAGTTTATTTGTCCTGGTACAGTATTTGGTTCCATAAAGAACCTTTAGCATCCATAAAACCATCCAACTCTACGAAATATTTAGTAGTCATATATATACACACACACACACACACACACACACACACACACACTCACTCACTGGCCACTTTATTAGGTACACCTTGCTAGTACCGGGTTGGACTCCATTTTGTCTTCAGAACTGTCTTAATTCTTCGTGGCATAGATTCAACAAGGTGTTGGAAACATTCCTCAGAGATTTTGGTCCATATTGACATGATAGCATCACGCAGTTGCTGCAGTTTGTCGGCTGCACATCCATGACGCGAATCTCCCATTCTACCACATCCCAAAGGTGCTCTATTGGCTTGAGATCTGGTAACTGGAGACCATTTGAGTAAAGTGAACTCATTGTCATGTTCAAGAAACCAGTCTGAGATGATTTTAGCTTTGTGACATGGTGCATTATCCTGCCGGAAGTAGCTATCAGAAGATGGGTACACTGTAGTCTTAAAGGGATGGACATGGTCAGCAACAATACTCAGGAAGGCTGTGGCGTTTAAACGATGCTCAATTGGTACTAAGAGGCCCAAAGTCTGCCAAGAAAATATCCCCCACACCATTACACCACCACCACCAGCCTGAACCGTTGAGACAAGGCAGGATGGATCCAAGCTTTCATGTTCTTTACACCAAATTCTGACCCTACCATCTGAATGTTGCAGCAGAAATCGAGACTCATCAGACCAGGCAACGTTTTTCCAATATTCTATTGTCCAATTTGTGTGAGCCTGTGTGAATTGTGGCCTCCGTTTCCTGTTCTTAGCTGACAGGAGTGGCACCCGGTGTGGTCTTCTGCTGGTGTAGCCCATCTGCTTCAGGGTTCGACATGTTGTGCGTTCAGAGATGGTTTTCTGCATACCTTGGTTGTAAGGAGTGGTTATTTGAGTTACTGTTACCTTTCTATCATCTCTAACCAGTCTGCCCATTCTCCTCTGACTTCTGACATCAACAAGGCATTTTCGTCCACACAACTGCTGCTCACTGGATATTTTCTCTGTTTCGGACCATTCTCTGTAAACCCTAGAGATGGTTGTGCGTGAAAATCCCAGTAGATCAGCAGTTTTTTAAATACTCAGACCAGCCTGTCTGGCACCAACAACCATTCCACGTTCAAAGTCACTTAAATCCCCTTTCTTCCCCATTCTGATGCTCGGTTTGAACTTCAGCAAGTCGTCTTCACCACATCTAGATGCCTAAATGCATTGAGTTGCTGCCATGTGATTGACTGATTAGCTATTTGTGTTACCAAGCAATTGAACAGGTGTACCTAATAAAGTGGCCGGTGAGTGTGTATATATATATCTTCAAAGTGAATAATCTCATAGTTATCATAGGGAAAAAAATAAGTACATTAAGATTTCTTTGGGGAACCCTTACAGAATTTACAGCTTATTATGCTTAATGTCCTGACAATATGTAGAGGTCATGTAAATGCTTTAAACTAGTTGTTCCCAAGCCTGTTTCTGGCTTGAGATCCATTGCCTTAAAATAGTGTTTTTTATCTGTTAAAATCATAAATGCACTCAAATTTTTCCAATTTCACCCAATTTTTGCTCTGTGTTTAAACCCATTGTGCGGTGTTCTGGCACCATTTTCAGGCTGCATATAAAAACAACAAGAATAAATTATTTCAAATCTTATAATGTGATTGTTTTGTTTTGTCTTACATTGGTGGTTATTTAATTAGTTGTTTGGCGATTGTTATCAGCATATTGTTGTGCATTTAAATACACTCATTGATTGTGTAATTGTAGTTGCTCATGTGTCATCAGGTCAAGTTTTGAGTTTGGAAGGTATGTTTTCATACTACAATGGACTCTTTTATCTCAAAAGAACAAGGGAAATTTGATTCCACTCAATGTGATTAAAATATTTTAGAATGAGCATATTGGACAGCATTAATGCTCAGATGTTGCAATACTTTTCAACAATGTGAAATCCGATTGCCAGACATTTGGACAGAAAGAGTGTTTTTCAACCTCCTGTGGGTCTGAAATTAGTCAGTATGTCATTATTTCAGAACAAAATTTCCTGCAAAGCTCTCATGCCTTACAGTCCAGTGGAAACATTCAGACTATTGATGGTTTGAAATCCCTAAACATGATTAAGTAAAAATAGCAAGTTAGTACATTCCTGTGGTTTGCAAAAGTACTTTTGTATGCTGCTAGTTTTGTATATTTATAAGGCCGAAGAGACCCTATTACTAGTAGCAACTCTGCATTTTAACCAAGAGCCAAACTTTTCTCTCCACATTTACAGCTATATTTGGACAACTGGATTCATTTAGACGTGCATAATGTAGACCAGGCTTGTTTGCTAACTGGCTATGATGTGTTTTCATGTAAAAAATAATCTCACATTGTGGTGAAAGGTAGTGTAAAAATGCTCAATAGAATGTGTAACTAGCAAGTTATATAAAATAAATGTCTTGTGAAAATGAAATACAGCTGAACTCCCTTAGACAGCGGCCTCATCAGTTATTTAAGCACAGAATTATTTAATATCTACTGGATGTGTGAGATGCTCAATGTAGGGGCCCATGAGCAATGAAGTGGAGTAGGAGGCATATGTAAGGCCCAAGACAATAAGATGATGAGCAATGGATAGTTTGTATGTAGCTATATTTTAAAATGAATAGCTTATTTACAATTTTAATGCTTCATCATGGTAACTTTTGCCTATTTCTTGCTAAACAGTTTGAATTGTTCATACCAATATTTTTCAGGCACAAAGTAAAAAGTCCTGAATGTTCAATAGAATAGCAAACAAGTGGATTTCTTGGAAGGAAATGCTTTTGAATGAATTTACTTCTGTATCAGACCAGAGAAAAATGAGACATTTGAAATTGTCCCCAAAAAATAATGGGTTTTAATACTGTTTGTTTTTTATTCCTGAAATTGATCTTCCAATGTTCTATTTTGCTCTGATTCATTTTACCAATTTGTTTCTCTCACAGAGTGCCTCTCATTCTGTTGCTGTGACATCCATGAGAGGTTATGTAGTGCCGGGAAAGTGTAGACCGCGGGGATTGACCTGTCACAGATTCGCTTGGTTTAATGTGTGTGATCTTGTTTAGTCCCCTGACTCCCTTCATTGTGGGACAAATCTCAGGGCATCAATGTCCATGAGCTGTCCGACAAGAAAAAAAGGCTTTATTGCAGCTGGATTTGCTATATATTTATATATCTCCCCTTTTTTGACAGACATCCCAATCCTTTTTGTCAACAGTAGGATACTGCCGTTCATATGGGCTTATCCCATCAAAAAGTAGGTATTATATTTCTGAAGTAACAAAAACTCAACAGACTGTTTATCTTGAAATAACCAGATAAAAAAAAATACACTCTGGTTTCAAAGATTCAATCTGACATTTTTATCCTTGCTTTTAAAGGGTCACAAAGTGTTGAAAGCATTAAACAGAACGTCCTTCATGACTGACATGAGTAAAGCAACCAAATGATTGCCTTGATGTCAATCTTTCAGGCCGGAGACATTGTGTAAAACCTAATTCTTGCAATTGCAGAGCTCAAACCCCTTCACATCTGAACTTCACCTTGTCAGCACCGGTCAATACAATGTTTGCTGAGTGCAGTGAAGAGGAAGATATTAATTACTGACTGGAAAGGTCAAGTGCACCCTGCAAGGGTGGAAAGGTGACCTGATATACTGTGACAAATGCTATGAATGAGAAAATGCAAGCAATGCATCGAACAAAGGCTATTTTCATTAAAATCAAGCAGGAATATTTTGCTTGGAGTGCCAGTGTTAGATAAAGTGTTAGAGCTATACCTGCTCACCTTTGACCTGTGGTCAAACAAGTGGTCACCAAAGAGACTTTTATGTGACCACTTAAAGCCCTTGTTCCTCAGTAAGATTGATCAGGTTGCAGTACACCTGTTTCATTCATGTCGAACTTTGCTGTAAACAAACCTCTGTGTGGTGAAAGGAACGATACTTGCCATTTGACTTGGCTGTGGAACGAGAGTCTCGTGAAGCCTCTAAAGAAAGTTTGGATGGTTCCATTCGATGGCGAAGTTGCAATTTATTGAAACTCTGAGGTTGTTCTTGACTCTATTGTGGTTGAGAGAGTCCTCTCTCCTAGATATGCACAAGGCTGGGTGTAAAATGGGGCCTGCTGGCCCTGTGGGCCGCAGTGGAACTGCAGGTCACAATCCGGAGATGAAGATGCAGAGACTGCTGGGAGCGGGGAGAGAGAAATGTCTGAACGAGAGCATTTCCATGATGGTAAGTTCCAGGGTTGAGTGAGGACGAACTCCAGTGGTATTAGTCAAATTTTTTGTGGTCAAGAGCCATCTCCCCAGGTTAGGGAGATCGCACATGGCCCTAGATGTTGGGGCCTGCTGGGCACGCCCTGCACCGGCTCAGGCTCTCTGTGAGTCCAACCACACGGAATCAGAAGATTTAGCAGAAGAGAAGGCGGACCTGTGCATGAGCCCTTTAAAATAAGGGGAGTGTCTCACCTCTCAGGATGGGCTTGACCAATGAGAAAGGCTGAATTTTCGAGGCTGGAAATATTAGAAGGATCTTATGACCCTTTGTCTGAGAGCAGGGGCGTAGCCATCATTTCAAAAGTGGGGGGGACGGAATGTCTAGTGTTATACCTGTTTTTTTTCAGTTAACCCTTGTCTAATTGACAGATTTTATCATACTTTTTTGCTTAATATGCTTTATGGTTATATTATATATTATAAGAAAGAAAGAAAGAAAGACAACGGCTTGTCACTGGGATAGTACCCTTAAAAGGACATCTTTGTACTTTATTTACCCCAAAAATTTCATAGTTGTACATTAAGGTACATATTGGTACTCTAAGGTACTAATGTGCACCTTTTTGAGTATAAGTTACAAAGATGTCCTTACAAGGGTACTATTGTATTTTGTGTATGTTGTATGTACAGTACATGGCACACAGTAATGGATACATTCACATTCTACTTTATTCTGTTCTGTTCTATTATACAGTCCATGTTTCAGGAATTAAATAAAAAAAGTAATTCAAAACAAACTATTGCAAAGAAACTATGTATTGAGTATTGTTGGTGTATGTAGACCCTATATCAATTAAACAACGAGATGAAATAAACATTTAGTGACATTTCCTTTAAGCTTTCTGGCTGGTTTGTTTAAGAGTAGTAGCCTTTTGACACAGTATTAAAGCTAACATATATCTCAATATATAAAGCTACTTAAAACTGAAGTATAAAAAAGTACAAATTAGTCTGATTAATCCATGTTAAAAGATAATACACATCTTATAGACAATACTGTAAATAATCTGTCCTTACATCTGAAGCCTCATTGAAACTTTCTGCCTCATTCACGCTCAACTCTGAATTCACTTCTGCCTCTGTCTATTTGTCACGGTGCTGCGCAGGGATCCAGGAACGAGGAGACGAGGATTAGAACAAACAGGGTTTTTAATGCAGAGGAGACACAGGAACACAGGTAAGGACATCTATACAAGCTTTAGACATTTTACATTAACAATAACCGACAGGAAACATGGGGCAGAACAGACTATATATAGGGAGACTTAACAAGACACACCTGGAACTAAATCAAGACACGGATGGGGATAATAAACTAATGATGACAGGAAACAGGAAGGACCAAATTATGGGCACATAAACAAGGGTAAGGAAACACAAGGCAGAGGAGCACACAACAGTCAGTTCAAATGCAAATAAAGTCGTGTATGAAACATGACATACAGAATAAAATAACAAATTACGTACATGTAGCACTCCTGGAAAGAAGTGTAAAATAATTAAAGAAAGGATGCTGGTGTGATGGCTTCACGTGTCTGCATTTACTGAGAATCAAATCAATGAGAGCATATGCACATACAACAATCAGTACACTACATGGTCAACACATGTATACTTTTGCATAGTAATAACTGGTGTAACATGAACAACTTGAAACACTTTTCATACTCAGCTTTTACAATTACAAAATTACACTCAATCTCATATATTTCACTCAGAAGATTAAGCTTTGAAGATATGCAGATAACAATCAAAATACAATTTCACAATATTTAACCTTAATCACATATATAACCTTTATAACATGAAATTGACTATGTAAAAATACATTTAGAATACAATCCATATTCTCAGTTGAGAACATGCTGCTCAGTTGTCTGGTGTATTACATTGAATGTCGAAACATATGAAATTCACTCCTCAAATACATTCACTCAAATGTAACGCATAACACACAGTTAACAGCCATCACCGCAGATCAAACGACCACGTGTATAAATTGAAGACAATTTATAATGATAAACAACATTATCTCTTATAGATTCTAATAATATTTCTACTTTGTCTTTAACCATTCATTATATATGGCGGGCTTTCGCGCACCTATGCTAACCATGCGCTCAACTGCACTGAACTCACGACAACTCTTAATAAAGTATCAAATAACAGTTTTCAACACATACAACTCACTTATATTATTTTAAACAGTGTTTATACTCCGATCTACAGTATATTTTGTGCATTCTACTCTGCAGTTACCTGGAAAGAAGTGTAAAAGAATTAAAGAAAGGGGGAAGGGTACAGAGACCCTCACAGATTGTTTGTTGCATGAGAGGGTTTCATTATTAAATATAATGAATAAATGTTTGTCTGATTGGTCCAAACGCTACATTGCTTTAAGGTTGTGCTACTTCACGTCAGTGAGCAGTTCCTCATGTTTCTTTACTCTTTGCTTTGTCTAGCAAACATTGTGAATGTTATCTTTTTACATCAGTCCTTTTATGTGCATTTTTTTTTTTTTTTTTTTTTTTACTTATGAGTATAAGAAATGAGAATATACTGAGCAATTTTTTAACTGATGTGCTACATAATCAGAATATTGGGAAACAATATTTCATTATTTTCAATTTTTAATGTGCCTTTTAATGTGCCCTTTTAAATTAATATTTCATTTAAATTAACCTTTTATCTAGCTGTAGTAATCTAATCCATTTTTTTCCACTTGCTAAATGAAAAACAAAACATTTTGTAAATGTTTGCCACTCACAGTATGATTTTTTTATTTGTATTAACATTTCATAATAAGTATAACAACTTCTCAGATATGAATCTCTGTGCGAAAAGGCATGCTGATGCCTGAGATTGACCATGTTTTATTTTAATATGTAATGCTTTTTAAAGCTTAAGTACAGTATAAATCAGAACCTTATAATATTTGTAATGATTTAAGAGAAAATCATTGTGAATATAAAATGGAAAAATATTATTTTATTTTAATTGCACCTATGACTTCAACTGTCAACATGCAATTAAACTAAATTAACGGTTTGCCTTTATTCAGAACAGACTTCATATGCATTTCTGTAAATTATCATTTTTATCAGGCACCTCAAATAAAATGGGGTTTATGAAATTAAACAAATGTTACAATTAAATTTACGACCTTTAAACTGTGTGTGAGCCCAGTTTGTTCTAAATGAAGACCTAGGCTAATGGTTCTGGGCAAAGCAGGAGGAACAAATGGAAGTGATTAAGATGTCAATGATCTAATTAGGCTGTAGCGTAAAATTACAGCCCCATATTACAAAGCAGAGCTGCCAAATGAATCCATAAAACAATGAAATAATATTCCTTGTCACTTTTAGCTTGGCCTGGATAAATTAGTTTTCTGTTGACTGGCATCAGCTCTGGAACTCTATAGCAAACTTCTCATAGTAATTATTTCACATGACGTTTCTTATGTATGGTTTTGGATAGATTCTAAATATTTAGATGATATTTTTAGTTTACTGCTCAAAAGAGTATTTGGACTGTAATGCTCATGTTCCTATCATCTTGTTGATGCATGCTTTTAAGGGGTTAGACATGGGTGCTGTATTGAAGCTACCGATCCTCTGAGACCAAAACTGAACAAAAAAGACCAAAACAGTGTCAATTTCCACTTCACTGTTTCTCTGACCATCGCAAACAATCCAAGTGATCAATCAATCATCCCTGATCAACTTTGGCTTCTTGATATGTTGAGTAAGTAAATGCTCTGAATGCTCTGCTTCGCCGGCGCATTTCAGATTTCTTCTCTTTAGCGACGAAGTTTCTTCCTCGCTGACTCTTTGCTGATGCCGACATTCGCCATTGAAACGCCTCAGCAGCCGGATTGGACCTCTTGCAGCTCTCAGCTCGCAGATTCCTGGTCTATCCCCTGCCACCATTCGGCGACTATCAAAAAGAACCTCACAAAAGAGCAAATTCTAGCGCCGCATTGTTTCAAATGCCGCGCCATCATTGTAAGACGTACAGGACTCCCCTGCACGCTGATGACGGTCACGCTGAGTGTGTGTCATGCTTGGGGAATCCCTGACGCTGCGCTCAGTAGGACTGACTGCTCTCATTGCGAGAGTTTTAGTCTCGCCTCTCTGCGCTCGCGCTTTTCAGAAAGCGACTCCGCCCCTAGCGCCCTCCCATCCTCTTCCTCCCAAGGACTTGCGAGGAAGAAACAGGCAGGCAGAGGATTCGAGCGGCTGAAGACAAGCAATCTCATGTCGGCTCAGTGCCTGCGTGCCTCACTATCACAGCAGAGAGAGGATTCGCCCGTCCTCTTCAGTCAACCTGATCAGCGTCCCTCTGCGGCTGCGAGCGACATGACCTCGTTCGGTGGGAGTGATAACGAAATGAATGACAGCCTTTCTCCGGTGGGCTTCAGATGCGGAGGATTTATCAGGCTCAGTGACTAACCCCGCCCTCTTGCCGCCATCTTCTTTGCACAGCACTAGACCCAGAACGGACGAGGAGCTCGGGGGTTTCAGCAAGCCCCCCGCCAACACTCATCTCCATCCTTTCCGAAGTCTCACAACGAGGCATCCATTAAATTCGCTGAAGGACGAAGCCCCCTGACTGCGCATAAGCTTTTGGATGGAAGGAAAGGGCGAGCCATCCGTCCAAGCCCTGTAGAGCTACGTCTGCACTCGCTGGACGTGCCTACTCGGCGGCTGGACAAACGGCTTCGGTGCTGCACACCCCGCAAGCAGTCTCTAATGTGCCTCTTGTCACCCCGCTCAGCACTGGATGCAGAGGGAAGTGTGTTATTGGTTCCCCACGGGCCCACTCTAGCGCCTGTGCGTCCAACTGCTGTGATAGAGGACAAAATAAAACGCATACATTTTCAAAAAGAGAGCAAATATACTCTTCTGCCTACCATAAGCGTCCTGCCCTTATGCAGCCAGTCTTTAGAGCTGTTTCAACCTCTTGCCACATGGGCCGAGGCCTAGCAGGCCATCCCCGGTGTGTCAGAGTGGGTAATGGCTACGATAAGACGAGGTTCCAATTCACTCAACGACCACCACGCTTCCACGGTGTTGCCACCACCGCTCAAGTCCTCCGTGCAGAGGTGATGAATCTGCTGGTAAAGGGAACCATAGAAGTCGTTCCTCCAGCCCAGAGCGAGTCAGGCTTCTACAGCCGCTACTTCCTCGTCCCCAAAAAAGACGATGGCCTGCAACCTATTCTAGATCTCAGACTCCTGAATCACGCCCTGGTAAAAAGGTCGTTCAGGATGATCACTTTGAAGCAGATCCTCTCGTAAATATGCCCAGGGGAATGGTTCATGTCACTGGATCTGAAAGACGCTTATTTTCATATCCAGGTAGCCCCCCATCACAGATGATTCTCGAGATTCGCATTCGAGGGGGTGGCGTGCCAATACAAGGTCCTCCCTTTTGGGCTGTCCTGGCTCCCAGCACTTTTATGCGATGCATGGATGCAGCTCTCTTCCCTCTGCGACAGATCGGAATCGCATCCTCAACTCATGGCTTCGACATGACTGCCACACCCTGGTCAAGCAGCAGTCAGTAGGACAGCCTCTTCAACTCATTGCACAAGACCACTCCTTCCTCAGCTGCTTCCAGATGTTGCCTGGGGCTCAGGGTCCACGGATGCCACAGCATTGCCAAGCCCTAGCATACTGTCTGTGCCAAGGGCATGACTGGGTCTGATCAAGCCTTACTGGCACAAATTGTGCATCAGACAGCACTGAGCGGAAAAATGCCTATCTGCGCTGACCAGCGGCCCATCCGCGAGCCTTCCATGTCCCACTATTTAGAGGGACCTATGCCGTCTGCTCAAGACTTTTCTCAGAAACATTGCTGGGAAAATGCTAGCACATTGGGCAGATAACAGGCAAGCCTGGATTCGCGACTCCAACTCCCATCCAGTTCATAGGCTTGAAACGAGAGACATCAGGCGTCATACACTCAATTTCGGATGCTCCACACCAACCATAGGCACTCGGTTCACTTATGTTCAAGTTTCCATGTACGCCCAGGCCACGGATTACCCTGATGGCTCAGCCTGTGCGTGATGTCTTCTATTGACTCCCCTGGGTCTTACTCCCACGTGAGTCTTTTGAGTCATTCCCCTTCATAGCACTATTGCAACCTCGGTTCCCTGAGATATAGGAACAAGTACTGCGTTTCTGGCCGTGCTATGAGCTGTACGCCTCAGTCACTTCTTTCGAAGAAATCTGAGATGCGGCGGCAAAGAGGCCGCTTATATAGCCAGAGGCCCTGCCCATTTTGGTGGGCTATGGCAGGCTACACTCAATGCCGCCGCTGAGTCATTGGTTCGATTTTAAAGCACTGCACGAAAATCGGACGAGCAGTTTCACTGCGTGATTGAAAAGGCTTCAGTTGAAGAGGAAACAAGGAGTTTTTCCCATGCAGCGTCTATGACACAGTACTCGTTCCCATATCTCAGGGAACCGAGGTTACCATAGTAACCGTGTATGTTTTCTTTTAGCAGCTGGTTTGCTTAGGGTTTGTAAAATACTTTTCTTTCTTTTTGAAGGTGTTTTGCAATAACAATATAGCTTCATGAAGGCTGTATCTCTGTGTTTAATTATGTCCACAAGCAAAGGATGTTTAATTGTGATGAATGAGTCACAATTCAAAGAAAACTGGATTTCATAAGAGAAGAGTAGACATTACAGAGTTTGGTAGAGAGGGTGAGATAGCTCGTGTCAATCATTGTCACTGTTGTCCAGTGTGGCGTGATGATAAAGAGAAAGACAGGGAGAGTGGTTTGACCCCAGGGGTCCCATTTTTCACTTAACACCTTTTTTTCTCACGTAGGCCAACCCATCTTTATATATATTAGATGGCTAAATAGGATACAAGGACGTGTTACAGAGCGTTTATTATCTTAGGTCTTAACTTAAGATATGATGTGTTGAATTCTGAATTTTTTGCAAATTTGTATTACAGAAGCAAATCTTAACTTAATTTGGGATTTATTATCCCATCTTACAAAATCGTATCTTATTTCTAGTTATGAAATCATAAATGGCATTGTCAAGTTCGACAATCCACTCTCAGGTCTGTTACCAAGCAACCAACACCACTCTCAGCTACTTCACTATGTCTTTTGCAAAAAAAAAAAAAACCTTAGGCAAGCAACCAATGCTCCATGCTTTTGTTGTCTCTGTAAAGCTGGTTGCAGTCCCTGTGCTAATGTAATATGTTGCGTAACAGTCTTACTTATAAGTGTTTTGTCACAAAATGTAAAATCTTCAGCTCCAAGAGTCTTCACATTTAACATCTCTGTTCTTCATTTTTAATTATTAATAAATGTAATGTCATTGTTGGACAGTGCAACTGTAAGGGGTTTTTCCATTGCTTTTAAAAAAAAAAAAAAAAACGTAGGAAATTTCTGTAATACCCTCTTCCTATCTGTATTAGTCACCCCAAAATGAAAATTTGCATTATTTACTAATGTCGTTCCAACCTTAAAATATTTGTTCGTCTTCGGAACACAATTTAATGATAAAAACTCCGTGATGCTTTTGAGAAAAGTATGAAAAAGCATCGCCAGGATAGTCAATCTGCCATCAGTGGTTCAATCTGCATTTTAGGAAGAGACGATGATACTTTAACGACTTTTTTTCAACATTTGTCTCCCTGTCTCTCTGCGTACTGTAGCGCCATTTTGGAGATTATGCACCGAACGCAAGCAGCGCAACTCTTCTGTATCTGTCTCAATGCAAGGATGCATATTCTACGTGTAACGCTTTGATTTGAATTAAAATAGCGCATCCTTCTTAGGCGGATACAGAAGAGCGTACGCTGCTTGCATTCAGTGCATAATCCCAAAAATGGAGAGGAGACGAACAGAAAAGTTTTTTCGTTTAGGTGACCTTTTCAATTAAGAAGGATAAGTGCTCCTGTGGCTCAGTCATAGAGTATTGTGTTAGCAGCGCAAAAGGTTGTGGGTTCAATTCCCAGGGAACACACATACTGACAAAAAAATGTATAGCCTGAATGCACTGTAAGTCGCTTTGGATATTTCTTGAAACAAATCATGTTGGGTATTTTTGACATTACAGATTACCCAATTTATTTTATCTTTCAGCACTGTTCTTCCATTTTTTGAATGCACTGGAATTTTCAAGGAGGTATTACTTGTTGAAATATTTATTACACCTTGTCCTCAGAAGTCAGTTGCAGCATTTTAATTAGTTTGTTCCGTATTTTCATTCTTTCACTCAAAACTTGGTGATTTGAGCATCTGTCAATTTTTTGTATTTTGCCTTTTCAGCTTTGTATATATACTGTCATAATTTTCGTCTCTGGCATTTATTTGTTCTGTAGAGCTTCCCTTACCAAAAAAGTTGTATATTTCAAGTTTATTTTATTAAGTATACTTAAGTAAAGTTCAAGTATATTTTAAGTATACTTTATGTAGCAAGTGTACAAATATCAGTGTACTAGTAGTATATCTGTAAGTGTATTATTTAAATACTCAATACTAAATTGGACCACTTTCTAGTATACAAAAGTATACTTTTAAGTATACTTTAAATATAACAGTAGTAAACTTTGAGTACCCAACTAGTTTACATCATTTTACTTATAGGTATACTGAGTTTACTAATTAAATACTTGTAGTCAGGGCTCGAATTGCGGGGGGATGCGGGGAGGATGGCATCCCCCTGGTCGAAATAAATTACTAAAAGCTTCCCCTCTGTAAAACCACCCTCACCATCCCCTTTGGATTATTAATTTTGTGTATTACTTCAAACTTAGCATGCACATGAAAGGTTACAATTATCTACTTATGATCTTTTACGAAATAAATAACGGCGATTGGCCAATCAGACCTCGGTAACGTTACTGTAAAAAGCTGCGCACAAGCGGAAACAATTTCGTAATTTTTTGCGTAAAATGGTTCAAACACAACTTTTGAATTCTTTAAAAAGAAGACAACAGAAGGTATTATTTTTCCTTGATTAGAATTTAAAGACATTATCCTGACATAATATATGTGTGACAGTGAGGGACTGAGAGACGATAGGAGAACTGACATTATCCAACTTTGAAGAAAAAAAAAAGAGTCCAAAAAGCATTCACTGTGCGATGAATCCCATTAGAATACAGTTAGAATGCCCTTATAATTCCAGAAATGAAACAAAAAATACCCATGTATGAGTTTTTACGTTTTTATATTCATTGCACAAGCAATGTACTTTTCTGTATATCAGCACATGTGCGTGAGGCCGCGAGCACATATGTGCCATTATTTTTATACAACAGTGCATAGCAACACGGTGTTTCATTCCATGAATTAATCACTTTTTACAATTCGACCACTGCTTGTAGGAGCATTTTTAGTACACTTTGAAGTTTAGTCTCGGTAAACTGCTGGTTTAGTAATTTTATAGTACAAGTATGCTCATCAATTTTATTTAAGTGAAAATTTTAAGAAACATCATTCTTTAAGTATACTTCCATGTCCTTGATATAGGCATCAATTTGTATATATTTTGTTAAAAAACATCAAAAGATAGAACAGAGTATCTGCTTGTAAACAAACAAAAAAATTCTAGCTTCATGCATTCTTTTTTTAAACACTTGAATGTGGGTAAGTTTCATAAAAAAAATCGATATAATTTTGAACAAAAAGCTGAAAAAAGACTGATTTGGATTCAGAATGATAATCAAAATTTAGATGGAGTCAATCAGCACCCCAAAGCTTGACAGTCATTATTACCTCTTCATTGGTGACATTTTATTCCATAACGTTACACAGTTTTGATGCTGTTTTATGTCAGATGATTACGTTAGATTACATGTGGAAGCATCTGTTGTTTGGGTTACTTCTTCATGTGTTTTCTATGTATATTTTTGAAAATCCTGTAAAGAAGATGTGTACTAGTACCCCTACCGTATACAAATGAAAACACGGGGTCTAGGAGCACAAGTATAGCTCAAATATATTTAGACTTTTTTTAAGTATAAGTCAAGTATACTTCAATGTAATTTTAGGCATATTTCTGAGAAGTACATAAAGCCCATTTCTGAGAAGTACATACAAAGTAGACTAAAAGTATACTTTCATATATTTAGTTTAAAAGAAGTATACTAATAGCACACTTGAGTAAACTTCTTTTTCGTAAGGGTTCCTTTACAAATGTAACATTATTTGACATTCTGCTTTTGTGCTCATTGTTATTGCTCTTGGTGCTTAATGGTTTGATACATTAGACTTAGACGAATCAATTCCAAAGTGCATAATACGTTGCTCTGTGATTGCATTTTTTCCCCATGCATTCCAGAGCATTTCTGTTGCCATGACTTTGAATGATAAATCTAAAATAATTAATGCTTTCATTTCGACACACCTACACTTTTGATTCCAAACTGTTGCCAAAAAGGCCAAATACTACTTGACTGAAAAGTAATATTAATAATTTCACTTATTATTTTATTGATAAAAACTTAAATGGCCAAAGGAATGATGATAACATGCCTTTGTGCAGAATATATAATTGAAATAACACTGCTAGTCTTATCGAGAACAAACTCACTGGCTGTGTCATAAATCATAACAAAGCCCCCTGATGAAATGACTGATAACTCCTTTAGGAAGCATTTGCCACCCCAATTAAGCTGTTAGCAAACTAATTCCTGTTTATCTGTGGGTAATTAAAAGCGGGTTGCATTTGTTCCCAGCTACTTTCATTAACCATCATTACAAAATGAATCGGAAGCCTGTATGAATGTTTTTGAAGGGCTCATTATCCATTGAGCTTGTGTTTATAGACTGAGCAAAAGCTGAAAATTCAAAATCATGAACACCATGTTCAGTTTGATTCTCCCTGATCAAAACATCAGAGTGAAATTCAAAAGAACTGAGTTAAACAACTGCGAATGTCAACTATATTCTCCACCAGTTAGCCAAATGGAAACATTTAGCACATTCAGTTCCTCATTGACATGGAGCGCAGTGGTGTGGTGGCAGGGAAGGAAGGCATAGTAAGGCAGTGAAATTCTCATGTTGCTGTGTGTGTGTGTGTGTGTGTGTGTGTGTGTGTGTGTGTGTGTGTGTGTGTGTGTGTGTGTGTGTGTGTGTGTGTGTGTGTGTGTGTGTGTGTGTGTGTGTGTGTGTGTGTGTGTGTGTGTGTGTGTGTGTGTGTGTGTGTGTGTGTGTGTGTGTGTGTGTGTGTGTGTGTGTGTGTGTGTGTGTGTGTGTGTGTGTGTGTGTGTGTGTGTGTGGCCTTGCAGCGAGTCTGACAGTAGTGTGTGATCATGACATTGCTGAGAGAAGGAGGTTTGCATTAAAGTCAGCAAACTCCTGCTGTGACAATCTGTATTACTGTCCATTGTGTCTGTTAAAACATGTATAATCAAACTGTGTAACTGCCTTGCCTTTCTTACAACACAGTCAAACAACACTTTGAATATTAATTTATTAAAATGTAAAAAATAAAACATCATCATAATATATACATGTTTACTTAATTATGGCTTGGTTAAAAATGTCTAAAGTATAAAAAGGAAATGAAGCTTACTTCAAGGTAATACAAATTACGCTTGTTATTTACCAATCCTTGTTTTTTACAACCCAAAGCACAAAAGGAGATATTATTGCAGAATGTTAGAGCTGCTATTTTCCGTACAAAGAAAATAGATGTGTTCAAGAAATTTTGAGTAACTTAAACTTTCTCTCAAAAGCAATAATATGGCAGCATAAGACTTGAAATATAGTGCATTACTTTCATTGTGCTTTTTTTTACCTTTTGTATCTTAAAGGGGTCATCGGATGTAAAATTCACTTTACAAGTTCCAAAATGTGTGTTGGATATGTGTACACATCCATCCTATAATGATAAAAATCTACCCATTTTTTTAAGCCATATTTTAAAATCCCCTTTCTCAAATCAGGCTGTTCTGAGATTCCTGTCAGAATTACGTAGTTCTGCGCAGACCGCTTCCACGATAGTTGATTGACAAGGTCGTCTTACCTTAGACCCGCCCTGAGTGAGATAAGAGCTGTTCGCCATAGTGTCGACTCCGGTACAGGGGAAGACAAGATGTCTCCGATTAAGCGATTGAGGCATTTTGTTGTTGGATGTATTAATGAATATAGCAGTCATCCTTTACACCCGACATCTGAATCGCTGAAGATGAAGAGGATTAACATTACTTTTGTTTTGAAGGGAATGCGCCGATCTCGATCTGCCTCAATGTGTCTATGTTCACGCGAATCATTCGTGATCCAGCTTCATCTACAGAAGAAGTGTGTATAAGGTTTTTTTTATGAATCTTTGCAAATCGCCTTTCCTAATAATGTGCTAGTTAGCTAGATTCGTGGCTGAAGTTTAAAGTCTGCTCATCACCCCACGGAAGGGAGGGATGGGGTCAGCAGAGCTCATTAGCATTTAAAGCAACATGGACTAGAATGGCTCGCTGAAAACAGAGCTGATTTTGACAGGGTAAAAAAAAATTGAGAAAAACCATTGAGAAATTTTAACCATAGTATGTTATGGACTTTCCATTAAGACACTAAATAATCATATCAACTTGTGGAAAATGGGCATCCAATGACCCCTTTAACCGCCCATGGTCCCCATTAACTTCCATTGTATTGAAAAGCACATCTCTACATTCTGATACATTTCTCAGATGTTTCAGGAAATAAATAAAGGCATGTAGAAATGCAGTAATACGTGAGTGAGTATTTATATTTTCCCTATTTCATTTTCGATTGGGTGAACTGTGCGATTTCACTATTGGGAGCAATGTGTACGTCTCACCTCAGAATAACAATATATCAATAATCATCATTAATGGCATATGAAAGAGTTCAGAACTGGCTGCCCCAAAATAATTGTATTTTCTCTTTTTTTGCCCCTGGTAACCACATTACTTAATTATTAGACAATATATGGTGGAAATGTGAATTCTCACCGCACAGTGCAGCGGAGGAGGGAAGAATCCTGTTGGCTTGGATTTACTTTTTATAAATTATCATCAAAAACAATTTTACACAATGAATGTTGGTTTGAAACCTGGAGCCAATTTTATTAATACATCTGTTTTGAAATATAAAGCTTTCTTTTTAATTTAAACATAGGATTGAACAGATGGTAATTCATAGCTGATAGTGAAAATATTTGTAATTTATATCTGAGAAGCTACCAAAGACACAGCAAACTGGCCTTCATCTAACGTCATATCAAATGTAAAAAAGACAAGACAAAAACACATTTTTTTCATTAAATAAATATTTGCCATACAATCATGTTTTCAAAATATTTTATATTTGTATATTTGTATGTAGCTGCAAATTTGTGCATGAATCAAAATGGACACTTTTGCATAAATTAATGATTTTTTTTTTTATTATATTGTATTATATTTTTTATTAAATAATGATAAAGAAGGAGAAGCCCTCTGTAATAAAAGTTTGAGGGAATTTGTTTCTAAACAATCAAAATGTCCCGGCTTCTGTTTCTGAACACAGATGGCACGGTCCATATGCCTGGCTTTAACTGTGGAATATGTTAGATGCATCGATGAAGGAACAGAAGCTGAGATAATTGTATCAAAATGATACACATGCCTCCTTCAAAATGCTGAGTATTTTGGCCATCTGCTGTGTTCACAGTGTTACCTGCGACCTCTCAGACTGCAGGCCATCCTGAATCAAACTGGGGAAGCACTCAGCTGCTGAGCTGATCATGAATTTGTACAACATTGTGTCTAGGGTCAATTAACAAGCCAAGTAATGTGAGCTGTGTGGGAAGGTGAGTAGTTTCAAATGCACAAATAATTACCCTAATGCATGACATCTCCATGTCACATCATGCTGATCTGTTTATTTAAAAGAAAGTTGAGAAAAACAACCTCAAATGTTACTATGCACAGATAAAAAAACTTTATGTTGCACACTCAAAGGCTTCTGTGGTGCATTTCAGTTCAGGAGTCTGCTCATTATGGCCTTGAACATGTTCACCTCAGATCTAAAGCATTTGAAGTGGGGATTTGGGTCAAGAAGTCAAATAGGGTGGTCATTATGAGATTCGAGCAAATAGAAATTTCCACTTAATATGGCATTGATAAAGGCAGTGATATCAAAGACAAATATGTCTTCGACATATTTCTGAAGGGCATGACTTTAAGCAAATGCAGACTGCCTTTCATTTGGATGGTCTAGTCATTTGAGATTTGTGAGTTGCCAGGAAAATAATCCACACCATCTGCTTTTTGTAGTGCTTTTAACATATTGATGTATGTTACACAGAGGCTAATATTTAAGTACTAGCAAATGGGTACCCAGCCAGCACTAGACAAACCGCAGAATGGTCTCATTTATCATACTTTTCATACATTATGGAAATTTGATGTTTGGTTGTAATGTAATTGACCTCTGAATATCAAATCGGTTATCTTTTTCTGATTATCAGTTAACTAAAAGTAATGGCGCTTTTGACTATACAGCAACGTGGTGGTAGCTATTGTGAAATGTTACATTGCTGCTATGTGTACATTTTTGTGTCCACAGCCAAATCAAATCAATCTCATGAGAAGCATTAGTAAGGATCTGATTCATTCAAACTGCTGATTCCTTCATGCAGTAAATGGAAAGGCCTTTATGAAAAGTCCATTGAATCATTGCTTTAACTGATTAGTGGACTTCCATCATGCACAATCAAACCTTTACAGATGATTCAGAATGCAGCGGCACAACTGGTCTTCAGCTAACTCAAAAGGGTCTATGTCACACCTCTCTTTTTTCTCCCTGCACTGGCTCCCGGTTGCAGCTCGCATCAAGTTCAGGCAGTCGTGGCCTAATGGATAGAGCGTTGGACTTGAAACCCGAGGTAACCCAAGGTTGTGGGTTCGAATCCCAGCTCTGGCAGGAAGTGTCCACGACTGAGGTGAGACCCTTGAGCAAGGCACTGAACCCCCAACTGCTCCCCGGGCGCCGCAATGTCGGCTGCCCACTGCTCCACTTGGATGGGTTAAATGCAGAGAACACATTTCACTCCTCATTATACTCTGTATAATTGTGTATGTGACAAATAAAGCTCATCTGAGCTTAATTTGTGTTGTGTTGTGTAAGTTCAAGACACTGATGTTTGCATATAGAACAGCCACTTGGTCAGCACCCTCCTACTTCCACTCACTTATGACAATCTACATCCCCTCAAGAACTCTGAGATCTGCGAGTGAACGACACCTCGTGGTGCCATCACAGAGAGGCACAAAATCCCTTTCCAGAACGTTTTAATTCACCGTTCCTGGCTGGTGGAATGAACTTCCCACCCCCATCCGGAATACTGAATCCCTGACAACTTTCAAGCGACACCTGAAAACTCATCTCTTCCATCATCACTTGACTTCATCTTAAAAAAAAATAAAATAAACTTTTCTCTCTTTCCTTAACTTTGCTCTCTTTCCTTAACCTCTCCCTGAATAGCTAGTATTTGCTCTGAACAATGTTTGGAGATTTGTATTACAAGCAGTTCCTGTGTTCCTGTGTTTGCCTCTTTATAATGTATCGCTTATTGTATTCCTCAATTGAAAGTCGTTTTGTATAAAAGTGTCTGTTAAATTAATAAATGTAAATGTAGTTCAAAATGTCGGTGCAAAATTGCATTACAAATTAACTAGTGCTGTCAAACGATTAATCACGATTTAGGTTTTTGTTTACATAATATATGTATGTGTACTGTGCATATTTATTATGTATTTATAAATACACACACATACATTATATATTTAGAAAATATTTACATGTATGTACATTTATATATTTATATTCTTGTATTTTATATTGTATAGAAATGTATTCAATATATAAAAATAACATATTGTTCTCAAATATATATATATATATATATATATATATATATATATATATATATATGCATGTGTTTGTATTTATATATACATAATAAATATGCACACTATAAACAAATATTATGTAAACTAAAACTTTTATTTTGGATGCGATTAATCGTTTGACAGCACTACAATTACCACATAATTTTTTCATAACTAATTATTAAGATTAACACATTAAATCAACAGCCCTAATAATTATATATTAGCTACAGTTATAAAAGTATTCTCTTCAACACTGCTATTACAGTGAGCAATATCCACCCATTGTTTGTTAGATCTAATCCAGTCACCCATTAAATTGAGCCTTTGGTCTGAAAGACAGAAAAGTGAGCCTCACAAACAATAGCAGGCTTCTCTCATGGTGTTGTCTAGAAAAATGTTAGTGTTGCATTTCAAAAGTGCAGCCATTAATTGTCGGCAAGGACTTCCGCAACCACAAGCTGTATTAATGCACTTGTATCACAGACGCAGTCTTTAGTCTTGCCAAGCTGATGGAGTCTTAGGGCTTCAACAAAAAGAGCAGCTCCACTTTCCACCACGGGACACTAATCACCATGATTGACCACCCTTGAAGCGTTGTCCTTCAATTGCCACCACTGTTTTGGTCAATCTGTCATCCCTCAGCAGCAGTCACTTGTGAAGCAGTATGTATGAGCATTGGCCACCTCAAGTCTATCGGCGTCTTTGGTGCGTTGCAGAGCTCTGCAAAGAAATCAATCAGCTGTTTCAGTTGTCAGGGGAAATCTGATTCTGTCTGATCAATACCTGGCTGACTGGCTCTTTCCGATTCTACACTGGCAACTAAAGCGAGCCACTACGTGACATGAGATTCCAGTATATTTTTTTGCCTGCATTGTGATATTCCCCATTGGGAACTAAATACAGCTTTTACTGAATCCAGCCAACAAAGTCATTCCACTGGGAACTATACAGCATTTACAGTACAGTTTTACAAGTATTTCACATTCAGCATTGATTTTTTTTTTTGTGCTTGCACTGTTTTGTGTAACTTGTGCTAAGTCCATCTGGGTTTTTTCTGTATTAAAGCCAGCATGTGTAATTTCCCACTTTGTCAATGTTTGGTTAGCTAGTCCTTCCAACAAAATAATGCAATTGGTTGAGTTAAGGTTGCTAGTTTGGAAGAAGAAAAAAAATGAAAAAATTACTCACTTCAACTTTAAAAATCGTTCTAGTTCCCATGTTTGTTTTTTTGTTGTCGTTTTTTCAGGTAAAACACTTTATCTTAATTCTTCAGTGGTCATATAGTGGGTTTGGAGTTTTATTTTTATTCACATCTATGCAAGAAACAACCAATTTACCTAAAACTGATGCCCTTGTATTACCAATAAGAATGTAATCTCAAATTTAAGGAAGCGGAGTGGGTTGATATGTTGAGTCATCCAGCATATTATATCCAACAGCTGACAATCTCATCTGCACAGCACATTTCAAAATGCAAACCTTCTCCACATGTCGCTGGCGTGCAGAATAGAGATTTAAAGTCAGTGTTCCTGTCTAAGCTTCTGTTGTTCTACGCAAATTGGAAAACATAACATTAATTTGTGGTGTGCATATTAAGAAAACATCTCACATTTCCCTCAGAGAGAGAATGCTGTAGTGAAAATAATTATTTGCTCAGAAAACATTATCATGCCAGAAGATGCTGTTTATCTATTCAGCATTGTAGGCGATAATAATTACAGTTTGTATGTTCTGATTTAAATATGAAGGCAATTCATTTAAATGTATTTTATTTCATTGTTTGTAGTTCTCACAGATTCCACGGATAGGCTTCAAGGCTGTTCACGGGGAAGCATGGGAATTAATGGCAAGTTGATCCAGCAGGTACATACAATATAAGCTTTTTTTTCCAGAGTCTGATTCTTCGAATAATGTGCTGTATGTTCCTTTTTTCTTCCCAGTTCTCCCTTTAGCTCAATATAGCCTCAGTCCCTGGAATCATAAATTATTGTTAGTGTTATCACAGCCATGGATATCATATCTTTCTCAGCTCTTCAAAAAGTTTATCAGTGTATCTCTAGTATTGAAGGCTGGAAGTAAATAACAGGATTACTTCTGCTCAATAATGTAAAGATTTCTATGTTGGGCGTTCACGCATTATCTCTCTAGTGCTTTGCCATTGTAGAGGGTTGTCTACATAATTTTAAATAAATCAAATTGGACACAATTAGCAGACTTTTCACAAACACTACAGTAAGTGCTTGTGCTTTGATTTGTTGTGCATAAAGTGCATAAACCTTTTCTCCCTCATTGTGAATTTAGTGTTCAGGGCATTTCATCATTGACGATTGTTGTCTTAATGTGCAACAGTGAGGAGGAATATTATTAATTTATGCTATTTAGTTAAGCACTTTATTAAATTATCTTATTGGAGCACTCTTAAGCGCTCGATTAAAAGGCCTTGCTAATGAAATGTTATGCACTAAATGTTATATATTGCTTTCTGCACCTGTCATGTCTGCTTAAAGGTGTAGTTTACCTAAAAATGAAAAGTCATTCCAAACTTGCATCATATTATTTCATAGGAGATTCTAAAGATAATTTTCCATGCTATTATACAATGAATAAGACTGAAGACAAAAGCACCATAAAAATAGAACAACACACCATAAAATGTACATACAAGTGGTCCATACTGTATGATGTTAGCTTTGTGTGATAAACAGATTTAAATTTTGCCTTCTATAGAGATTGTAACTATCTGTGAGTTGAACTCAAGAGCTCGATCAGACAGATTTGTTAACAAATACATTTGGTAATTTACATTTTATTATTTTTTTATTTTTTACAGAATCAACCATTTAACTACAAAGATTCAAATGAACAATTAATTCACAAATTGGACAGTGCTGCTTCTTTCTGCAGTTAAATCATTGTGAAATGAGAACCAGATGAGTTCAATTCATGAACAAATCTTCCAGAGTGAATTTTTGAATCTGATTAACTGATTCACTGAAAAGATTTTAATCAAAAATATGATCAGTATGAACTCTCTACTCTGCCTGTTTTTCAATCAAAGTTAATGATTAGCTTCAGAAAGCAAGGCCATTTTTATTTAATTTTTTTGTCATTTTAAAGCTTGATAAATAAATGCTTATTTACTTTCTTTATATTGAAAAGAACAGCCAGGATATTTTTTTACACATTCTCCTTTGGTGCTCCACACAATAAAGAAAATTTGAGGTTGAGTAAATAATGACAGAATTTTCTCTTTTGGAAGAACAGTTTCTTTAAGCCTATTTTTTTTTACTGAATTTTTGGCCCTGAGGCAGACAGATAAGAAGGATAAGACGCTTAACAGTCTCAATGCTCATTTCAAAGTAAATGCAATAGATTGCATCTGTCTGAGAATCTCTGAATCAGACTCCCTGAACTAATGCAGCTCTTTTTCATATGATCTTGTTGAATTTCTCCTCATATTATGAGGAATGCTTGTTTACTATGTGACACACAGCTGGATGCTATCCTAGTTTAGTATCATGTTGTAGTGGTACTGTGTTCAATTGTTCTTTTGGCTCAGTTTCCACTCAAACCCCTTCGGGAGTAACTGTCCCTTTAGTTGAATTCTCTGTTTCCGAAGCAGTGAAACAGCTCTCCAATAAGCACACATGTGTTGGTAATTATCCAGTCACTCGTCTAAATAAGTGAGCACCTGCGCCGACCACTTAAGGCCCTCTCCTCCACCTGGAATACAATTCTCACAATCCCCCTGGGCATGCTCATTCGTGACAGCAAACAGCGTAGAAGAACCTGCTGCTTGGAACAGAGATGAAAATAGACTCAAAGAGCTCAAACCTGGAACTATATGTGTAAAGACTATCTCTATCGAGGTTTGGATCTGAGCATTGCAAATGATTTGTAATTGGGGATATGTGATACGGTATACTTTTACATGAATGTTAAATCCATAGGGATTTAAAAAAATATATATATAAAATATAATAGTAAAGTTCTATTATGACACAGCCGGTTCTGATGTGCATTATACATTGATTTTAACCAAAAATGTAATTGAAAATCAGACAATGATTCAACGGTACAGTGTAGTGAATGATGTGATTGAAATATAAAACTATTGATTTAAAATTGTTGATTATAATTATAGAAATAAGATATTTAAAGTGTATTGAAATTATACATATATACATAGTTTAAGGATTTGGGGTTTTGTCATTTGCAGTGCTCCATGGGAATGGGTTGTCACTTCAGACCACTTTGGTGTGCTTTGTTTCCCAAGAATCTCTGCAGAATCAAGGGTAGTGTAGTTCTTCAATAGGAATTATGCTGATAAACACAATTTTTAACTAACTATTTGAAATAAATCTGACTGAGGGTATTAACAAACTCATATGCCTTTGTTTAACAACCCCTGGGAGCTCACAGTGGGCTTGTCTTTAGGGGTTTATTATGAAGTTATAATTAAAAATCTATTCCCTATGGAGAGAATAGGTACTTTTTTATTATTATTCAGAACCTGATTATTGTGCTTTATATGGCCAGTTATTTAGTCTATGTATGATAGTAAGTCCAAACAAAGTCAACAGCATATATGTAACACAAAATTAATCAAATAGAGGAACTAACTGTTGAATAATTTTCTTTCTATGATATTTTGAGGATTTTTGACATGTTTCATTGTTTTAATAAATCAATAAAAGGTAGAATTTTAAATTCTCTGAATTGTAAATAACTTAAATTGCAGTACAGCTTTGAGCTGAGCAGAAGAGCTGATTATATTCTCTTTTAAATACCCCATTCAGATCTATCTCCTATATTATCATTATATTGCTGATGAAGGTCACAAAGACCCGTCTTTCAAAACTACCCAAAGCTATGACCCATAGCTTTGATACTGCACTAGTTTGACACACTTGTCAACTGTTCCTAGAATACTTGCCACGTCCAATGAGACTCAAGGATGTGCAGGGGGGAAGACATTTTGAAGAACACACCCTTGGCATTGCCCATGCAACCTATGAGTATGAGTATCTATGACACCTGCTCACATTTAGCCTTGTAAAGTACAATCATATTATCAAAAGTGTGCTAGGAAGTACATGCCCCCTTTCTCTTTATCTCCTCCACAGAAACTATGATTGCACCAAGCTGTACTCACACTTTTGCTCTGCTCCAAAAAACTAGTGAGCTACTTAGAGTGAATCATATGAGCGCTTCTGGCCTGGAGTCTGTTACAAACTTAATGCTGCTTCTTAAAGACACAATTCATCCAATTCATTTCAAAATAGTTTGGACCCCACTGTTCTTTTTTTGTGTAGGGGTGAGTAAATAATGACAGAATTTTCATTTTTGGGTTATCTGTCCTTTTAAGATACCATGTTTTATTCAAATTGTAGGCAGAAACTTCATGTATCCTTAACTGAGAAAATATTAACACAAGCTCTTTGAAATAAGTAAGTAAATAAATAAATTAATGATAATAAATATTATTTATTTATTTAATATATTTTATTGTGTGAACTGCCTCTTTAAGATACCTTGTTTTAGCCAAATTCTAATGCAATATTGCACATATCCTTTATTGAGAACACCTTTGTAATAAACTGTAAAAAATAAATCCCAAATTCTAAATGACTTTTTTTAATGTTCTTTTTTTGTGAACTACCCCTTTAAAGGGATAGTTCAGTTCACCCAAAAATGAAAATTATGTAATCATTTACTCACCCTCAAGTAGTTCCAAACCTGTATGGATTCCAAACACAAAGAAAGATATTCTGAAGAATGTGGGAAACAAAGCAGTTCTAGGCATTCACCATTGACTTCCATAGTATTTTTTTTCCTACTACGGAAGTCAATGGTGCCCCAAAACAGCCTGCAAGCTCTCTTCAAAATATATTATTTTGTGCTCAGCAGAAAAAATAAATTCATACAGGTTTAAAATACCTATTTGCAGCTGCATTATTTATATACTATTATAGTCTTTAATTATTTTTTTATTTCCTTTTTTTAAACGCATTTAATAAAGATTTTTTTTTACTTTTTTATTTTTAAGTAGCAATTTGTGTGCTTTTGTCTTTATTAGCTTTTTTGTGTAAATATTTATATGTATCTTTTATTTTATATTTAGACATTTTTACACTTAAGCTTATTTAATTGATTTGCCGTGGTACCATTTGGTATGTAAGTTTTACATATGTTTTTTTTTTCAGCCTTTTTAAATGACAAAAAGGTCACAATAAGAAAATTACTTCTAACTTTTAAACCTCACCTACATCCTTGCCAAATGTGAGAGGAGAGATGTGTCATGTTTTTGTAAAGCCTAGATCAACCTTTACCACTACGGGCATCGATATGAATCAGATGTACTTCAAAGCTTGGAATAGGTTTTCTTTGTTGTCCGCCTTAGCTTCTCATAAAGTGTAAATAAGGTCAACCGAGAGACAGAGGAGTGAGAAAAGGAATTCCTCTGATGTGGTAGACACCATGTATTCTTCTGTGTGAATGTGTGAGAGAGGAGAGAGGGAGAGAGAGAGAGAGAGAGAGAGAGAGAGAGAGAGAGAGAGAGAGAGAGAGAGAGAGAGAGATTATATATAATATATATATGTATTACTATATTATATTAATATTCCAATTAGTCATTGAATCTATTGCATTATATGGCAGTGATGTGTGGGGTCCTCTCCTAAATCACACATTTGAAAAATGTTCTGTAAGAGCATCCTCAGAGCACAGAGGAACACACCAAACAACGCATGCACGGCAGAATTAGGCCAATACCCTCTACTAATGCACATTGAGAACGAGCCATTCAATTTTGGAAACACTTAAAAATGAGCGACCCCAACTTTTACCATTTTAAAGCCCTTAAAAACCATGAAGTAAACCCTGAACAAAGTCCCCTGATTCAGATGGTCATGAAGCTGCAAACACAAACTAACATGACTAACAACATCCAGCATCAGGACACTGAAACATCTATCCACAAAATGCAGCCCAACCAAATTATAAAAGCACAACAAGAAAAGTATCTAACCTATTGGAAATAAACAACAGAAAAACAAAGTAAACTTGAATGTTATTTGGCCCTAAATATAAATTACACAACTGCAGAATATCTGAGTACAGTGAAAGACTGTAAACTAAGACGACAAATGACGAGGTACAGACTGAGCAACCATACTCTGACTATAGAGACGCGCAGATATCGACAGCACTGGCTCTCCAAAGAGAGCCGCATCTGTCCACACTGTACCCATGGAGAAGTGGAGACCGAGCAACACTTCCTCACCAGCTGCCTGAACTATGAAGGCATTAGAGAGACATTTAATCCAGCATTTTAAATTGTTCATAGAATTAATTTGTTCTATTTTGTTTAATTATACATGCATGTATTTATTGATTTATTATTAATGTTTATGTTATTTATTTTGATATATATATATATATATATATATATATATATATATATATATTCTATATTTACTGTAAGCTATACTTTGGCAATACATTGTAACAATTGTCATGCCAATAAAGCACATATTGAATTGAATTGAGACAGAGAGAGACTCAATCAATGATAGGTCTATTGACCGAAATCTCCAGATATGTCTTTCCTCAGTTTTCCCTGCTATTCCCTCTCCCCTTTTGGCAGCATACGTTACCGGTATCGAGTGAAGAGTACAAGTGTTGCATCACTGGTCAATTTTAACATTGTCCTTGTCCACTAAGATTGGCATGTCCAGAAATATACCAAACAAGAGTGAGCAAGAGCTAATATGAAGACTTGAGCACCTTGTTGTCTTGATTTCTGTTTTTATCCTTCCATTCCTTTTAGTCAATCTTATCCTCTTCAGATTTAATTGTGCTTTTTTTGTCTAATTGACCAGTGGTTTCTCTCAAGAATTTCCAATAATGCTTTTAGATTTATAAAAAGAAAGGTCTGTGGTGAACATTTGTTCCACAACATAAATTACACACATAGTCAAAAAAATAAAAATAAACTTAACTTTGTCCTTAGCTAGTGGTTTGATTTAGACTCGCCAAGTCAGTAAACTGAGAGCCATTAATGAATTCACAAATGACTCCCTCGCTAACTCATCTGTTTATTTTAGGTATGTTCAAATGGGAAAGAATGGAGAACCATTACTGTGATATACAAAAGTTTTACTGTAAGATTGATTCGACCTATAAGGGAAACTTTCATTGGGTAACATGTTGGAACCATAATCTAGAAATTTGTATCTCACGTTTGCTTTTGAATGAATGAATGATGAATGATGCATTTATATAGCGCTTTATTGTGTATTGTTGTACAATCATGTGGGGGGGGTCTCTCCTCAACCACCACCAGTGTGCAGCATCCACTTGGATGATGCGACGGCTGCCACAGGACAACGGCACCAGTGCGCTCACCACACACCAGCTACAGGTGGAGAGGAGAGAGAGTCATAGAGCCAATCAAGTGGATGGGGATTATTAGGAGGCCATGATTGACAAGGGCCAGTGGTGGGAATTTGGCCCGGACACCGGGGTTACACCCCTAATCTTTTACGAGAAGTGCCATGGGATTTTTAATGACCACAGAAAGTCACAGACGGTTTAACGTCTCATCAGAAAGACAGTGGTTTTTGACAGTATAGCGTCCCAGTCACAATACTGGGGCGTTAGGACCCACACAGACCACAGGGTGAGCACCCCCTGCTGGTCTTACTAACATCTCTTCCAGCAGCAACCTAGTTTTCCCAGGAGGTCTCCCATACAGGTACTGACCAGGCTCAACCCTGCTTAGCTTCAGTGGGCAACCGGTCTTGGGCTGCAGGGTGATATGGCTGTTAAGACTAGCATTAATGTTTTGTTAACATTATCAATTGGGTTTAGGCTAGGATAATGTATCATTAATATTTTAGCATTATTCTTTTATTTAATTTCAGAATTGCTGCAATATGTACAACAATCAACATAATAAAACATTACCAGATTCGCACTGACCTGTCTCAGATAAAACTGAATGCTCTTTTAGCACCACTCACTGGACATTTCACTTTGAAAGTGTCACCGGATGTGCATGAAACAATGTAAAATCATTTTGCTGAGTTTTTCACCACAGGCATGTTTTTCACACTTATAATTATATATATATATTATATATTATATTTATATTTGGGTGTTTGGCTTAGTGTCATGTTAGAATAATTTTTATACTCATACCTTTTGTTGTTTTAATATTTTGAAATGTTTTTAGCTTTATTTTTAGTTTTAATTTAAATGTTTAGTTTTGAAATGTTGTTGTATGCATTTGTAATTTTATTTAATTTCTCAATTTTCTTAAATGTGTATATATAGTATTTATAGACTTTTAACTTATAGTTTTAGTTACTTTTTCTTATTTGTAAGTCGCTTTGGATAAAAGCGTCTGCTAAATGACTAAAAAGTAAAAAGTAAAGTAATTATATACCATAAATGCAGTTAGGATCTCTATAGTGACAGCATCAAAATGTCCGAATTGCAAGCCGAACAAATGCAAATGCAACCAATTAGAGACCAACAGGGTCCATTACAGTTTCCAGTAAAACCAATACAAGTCCCATTATAACCAGTAAATCATTACTAATTTTGTAATGGTGTCTTTTGTTTTTTTCAGCATGTTTTCTTTATTATTATTTTTTTAATTCAATATATCCCCAACATATATCATGAAATATCTCAATTCTTAAATATGTATAAGTAAATGCATTTTGCACCTTTAAATATTATGTTAGTTGATCTATTATGGGCGATGGGCAAAGTAGCCCAATACTGTTATCTATTAACTACGCATAAAAGCCTGTCTTTTTACTTACAAGCACCAGATATGGGTGTCATACCATAAAATACTCTTAATACGACTGATTTTGTATTTAATGTGAAATTAATAAAAACATTGTAAGCTACAAATTAGCTTATAACACTTTCATTTTGCAAAAAGAGAGCAAAGAACGTTTACCTTATCAAAGAACATTTTTATTTCCTTCCAGTGAGTTCAAGCACTCTCAAAAACTGCCATAATAATATCTAAAGCTGATTACACTGTGAGATTAATATTTTACTTACATTTGTACATCTTCACTGTGTTATGTCTGATGAGAGAATTCAGTCAGCCAGCATGTGCGATCTACTGGGATTTTCACACACAACCATCTCTAGGGTTCAGAGGTCAGAGGAGAATGGGCAGACTGGTTAGAGATGATAGAAAGGCAACAGTAACTCAAATAACCACTTGTGACAACTGGGGTATGCAGAATACCATCTCTGAACAAACAACACGTTGAACCCTGAAGCAGATGGGCTACAGCAGCAGAAGACCACACCGGGTGCCGCTCCTGTCAGTTAAGAACAGGAAACGGAGGCTACAATTCGCACAGGCTCACCAAAATTGGACAATAGAAGATTGGAAAAATGTTGCCTGGTCTGATGAGTCTCGATTTCTGCTGCGACATTCAGATGGTAGGGTCAGAATTTGGCGTAAAGTACATGAAAGCATGAATCCATCCTGCCTTGTCTCAACGGTTCAGGCTGGTGGTGGTGGTGTAATAGTGTTGGGGATATTTTCTTGGCACACTTTGGGACCGTTAGTACCAATTGAGCATCATTTAAATGCCACAGCCTACCTGAGTATTGTTGCTTACCATGTCCATCCCTTTATGACTACAGTGTACCCATCTTCTGATGGCTACTTCCAGCAGGATAATGCACCATGTCACAAAGCTCAAATCATCTCAGAATGGTTTCTTGAACATTTTGCTTAACAGTTCACTTTACTCAAATGGCCTCCACAGTCACTAGATCTCAATCCAATAGAGCACCTTTGGGATGTGGTGGAACGAGAGATTCGCATCATGGATGTGCAGACAACAAATCTGCAGCAGCTGCGTGATGCTATCAAGTCAATATGGACCAAAATCTCTGAGGAATGTTTTCAACACCTTGTTGAATCTATGCCACAAAGAATTAAGGCAGTTCTGAAGGCAAAAGGTGGTCCAACCCGGTACTAGCAGGGTATACCTAATAAAGGGGGCACTGGCCCCCCTAACAACCCCCCGAACCACCCCTGGATTCAGGCGGTGAGCATGTGAATCTTTTCATCAGTCTCATATAATCTCCTCTGCTTGGAGTCTCCTCCCTCACGGTGTGGGGCCTTCTTGAAGACTGAGATTTTGCACATCAAATTCATTAGGTCTGAATGGTTCATTAGAAGCCAAGCCAGCTCTCTAATGACCAGTTTAATGAATATTCAAACACTCTTTCTGGCTCCTCTGTCCAGTTCTGGCTGTTACACCCTCGTTGTTGAGAATGAAAGGACAAAGCCAAGTTGTTTAACAGCTTGCAAAGCTTGGCCAGCATGTCTGATGTCACGCAGATGAATCTACATAAACTGTGGTTGCTCATGCTTGTGAACTGCCTCAATAAACTCTGCGGTAAGAGCTTTGTCTTACGTGTTATCATCACTTAACCTTTAAAAGAATAGTTAACCCAAAAAATGAAAATTCTGTCATCATTTTCTCACCCTCATGTCATTCCAAACCAGTAGGATTTACTTTGTTCTTCATCCATTCTTGCATTTTCCAAACTGCGTGTCCTGTGGTCTCAGGGATGCTGGAGACTATCCCAACATCTCAAGTTGGAAAAAGGATTCTGATTTCTTCTATAAAACACAAAAAGAAAAAAAATGAATCATGTGTTTGTTGCTCTTTTATCATACCGGTACAGTAAATGGGTACAGGAGCTTCCGGGCTTCAAAAAGGATCCAAAGGTATCATAAAAAGTAGTCCATATTACTTCTGCACTATATTCTGAATCATGCAAAAGCTTTGTGTGAGGAACAGACTAAAATGCAAGTCGTAACAACTTTGGTCTCTTTCTTACACAGATGATTTTGGAAAATGCCACACCCTTTAGGGAAAATGTGGTGCAAGTCATATGAATGACATTTATACTACTTTTAAGGTGTTTTATTTTCATTTTTGGAGTTTGTTAGCTCCTCATTCACTTTTATATTATAGAAAAGCAAAGATGTTTGAGATGACATCAGGGTGAGTAAATGGGTGAATTGTTTCTTATCTAACAAGCGTGGCTTTTTGTTGTTTCTTGCCTGGTGTTAACCAGCGTAGAGGGACAGTAACAGTGTCTCAACTGTACTGAGAGTTTGGAAGGATTTAAACACGCTGAACAATACACAAGATTCTTTGGTAACAATGGCAAAAACTGGAATAATAGCAAACAAATAAAAAGAGAGCAAGGAACCGTGGGTGCACAAGAATGTAGAACGTGATCTGCTGGGACCAATTTTACTAGTAACAATAGGAACCTAAAGCAAATAAACAACGACTCGTCCAAGGCTCTAAGGCCTCTAAGCAGCAGCCCAGAGGAATTTGAATGTTGACTCATAAAGACAGTACCCATACTTAATTTACGAGAGTGCATATATATATATATATATATACTGTCGTTTAAAAGTTTCCCTTTTTAAAAGTTTTCCCAAAAGACTTCTGTATACGCCTCAACGCAAGCAGTGTACGCTCTTCTGTATCCACCTCAATGCAAGGATGTGCTATTTTCATTCAAATCAAAGCGTAAATATATGTAGAATACGCATCCTTGCGTTGAGGCGGATACAAAAGAGCGTACGCTGCTTGCATTCGGTGCATAATCTCCAAAATGGCACTACGGTGACAAGGAGAGACAGAGAGGAGACGAATTGTTGAAAAAAAAACATTTATTTTTATTTTCTTTGCATACAAAAAGTACCCTTGTCGCTTCATAAAATTCAGATTGAACCACTTATGGCAGATGGACTACCCTGGCGATGCTTTTCATACTTTTCTGGACCTCGACAGTGTTACTTTAGTGGCAGTCAATGGGACAGTCGCAAGCCTCACAGTTTTTATCTAAAATATCTTAAATTGTGTTCTGAAGACGAACACAGCTTTTATGGGGTTGGAACGACATGCAGGTAAGTGAATAATGCCAATATTCTCATTTTGGGATGGAGTAACCCTTCAAGTATTGAAAGTAAAAGTACAAGTAAATGGAAAATAAGCAAATAAATATATATATATAAAAAATGTTCACACACACAGCTTGAGGAGCAAGATTGTGTTCAGTTTTAACTCTTTCTTCCATTTTGTATTTTTGGGTATGAGTAAGAAGCACTTCATCCGGTACTTAGTGTCTTTCATTCCAACATAAGAAAACATTTCTGGAATCTGCATCTGAAATAGAATTTAGATGTATTTACAGTTTATGTATCTCAGATGGGACAAGGATGCATTTAAACTGCAGTTACAGATGCACAAATAGGCCTAATGTTTTGTTTTTAACATAAACCATCGAATATTGATATTTGACATATTTAGACATGAAAAAAGTAGTCTAAATGTGAAATGAAAACCACAAGTAGGTAACAGCATGTGACTGCCAATGAGTGAGTCATTGAGATTCAACTGATTCATTCAAACGGCTGATTCATTCAGAAACATAAGCTGTTTCTCAATTCCAAGAACGCAGAGAACGGACTTGTGGAGACCAGTCTAGCAAGGCTTCTTTGGAGGAACGAACTCGGAATGACGCGAGAGCACAGAACAGCATCCTTGTGATAATTTAGATGTAGCCTACTGCGTTATTCTTGCTTAACTGACCGCATAGTCTCAGCAACAGCAGTGGCCAATGAACAATAAATATAACATAACATTAGAAACAAATGTCATTATACTTATTAAAACGTTTTATACTATTACAGATATAATTTTCATATAATTGTATACCTTTTTATTTTACGGCGTTATATGTTTAACCATGACTATGTTAAAACAATAAATGTTTACTTTCAACTTAAAGAGCCGTCAAGTTATAAATAAATATAGATATGAATTATGAAGTCAAAGCAAACAGGTATAAAGCAAATGAGAGCAAGTTTAAAGCTTACAGGCTTCAGTAAACGCTTGATTCTCTCAAGTCTGCACTGGACAGGATGTACCTCGATATCACGAACACATCCGGGAACTTTCATGCGTCCTCTGTACTTGCGTTCTTCGACGTTCGATGATGACGTAGAACGAGAACACAAGGATGCAAGATCGCTGAAGAACTCATATTGAGAAACAGCCCTAGATATTTGAATGTGTTAATGAGTGAATCACTGAATAATTTATTCAACCGATTCATTCAAAAAGCTTATTCATTCAATGAGTAAACACCGTCCATTGCACAGAGATGCAAAACAGTGCTGTGATCTTTGGTAATAACTATTTCCATTGGCACAATTGAGCAAAAACAAGCAATATTATTTCTAAAATGTAAGTCACTTATTGCTCTACTGAACTTGTATAAAATTATTATTAAATGTGTTATCATGCTCATATCTGCAGAAAACCCTATACAACAACACTTACCATATTATCGCAGAAGATACACTGTATATCGCACACCCCAGTCTCGACTTGAGTGGAAAATAAATGATCCGCGGTTCTGCGCGCACAGTCTCAGTGTTTGCCAGATTGGATGGATGATTTCCAGCCCAAAAGCTCACAAAAGCCCGCCCAAAACTATAACTGTCAAAATGATGTGATAGAATATAAATAAAGGTTGATAAGTGCCATTTTAACTCCTTTAAACGAAATAATGACGACAAAATAATATAAATATAATGCTAAATAAATATCCCATGGATCAAATCGGGGCAAATACATTAAAGAGAACTACCAAATATGATGAAATAAGCAGACACTGTCAAAACGGCAATCAAGAAATTAAACAATACCATCGAAAAACACATGCATCATTTTCAATGTCAACAGTCAGAATTTAAATGCAAAGAAGTGCCCAATATAAGTGATCAGAATAAGCAACGTAAGTAGCCTATAGTTCAAGTTCAAGTTCATTTTATTTGTATAGCACATTTACAACAGCCACCTGGCTGACCAAAGTGCTTTACAGAAGAGCAAGATTAAACTACATATACAGAAAACAGACCAGACAAACATTTAATACAACCTGTTTAAAAATTAAAAATGGCTATATTACAGTAGTCAATACACTAAGGAAAACAAATACGTTTTTAGCAGGGACTTAAAAACAGACAGAGAAGGGGCCATTCTAATCTCTAGAGGCAGGGTATTCCAAAGTCGAGGCCCTGCCACTGCAAATGCACGCTCACCTCTACGCTTAAGCCTAACGCGAGGGACAACCAACAAAGCCTGGTCACAGGATCGAAGGCTTCTGGACGGAGTGTAGAGATGAAGAAGTTCAGAGAGATAGACAGGGGCTAGGTTGTGTAGGGATTTATAAACAAAGAGGAGAATTTTAAAGTCTATTCTCTGACAGACCGGCAACCAGTGTAAGGATTTAAGAACTGGAGTGATGTGTTCATATTTACGACACTTTAAAAGAAGTCTGGCTGCAGCATTTTGAACAAGCTGAAGACGCGCAATTTGACACTTAGATATACCGCAATATAAAGAATTGCAGTAATCTAGACGAGACGTAATAAAAGCATGAACAGCCATTTCTAGAGTTTTAGGAGTGAGAAAATATTTAATTTTGGACAGTAAGCGAAGCTGATAAAAACTGGATCCGATAACCGAAGAGATATGTTTATCAAATTTTAAATGCTGGTCGACAAGAACTCCTAGGTTCCGTACCTGTGAGGATCTAAAAACGGATAAACTTTCTAACTCAGGGCTTATACACTGAGAGTTGTCATTGGGACCGAAAACAATTACCTCGGTCTTGTCTTCATTAAGGAAGAGGAAATTTTGGACTAGCCAAACTATAGGTATTTCACACTCGTTCATGCACACACCATGATATTCAAAACTGCCATTCTGTATGATAATCCAACAATAAAAACATTTTTTTACAACAACAATAATGCTCTTACTTTCGTTTCGCACTATAATTTCGCACAGAACTAAGTCTTTCCTGAAGTTCATATTGAACATAATATAGAATTTTGCGCAGTCAAAACTAACAAGTCCAGCATCTTTAAAGGATATACCAATCTGGACCGTGTAAAATATAAAAGACAGGATCATGTAGATATAATTAGATTTTGATTAAATAATTCAACTGTGCTGATTTACTGCGGTCAAGCCAGCCGCGGTTTGAACATACACGGTCATTCGCACTTTTTGGGGGGGCTGCGCGTCTAATTGCGCACTTACGGTTTGTGTGCTGGGAGCGTTCAAAATGGATAAATAGCTGTCAATATTTCAGCGTTTCCTTTATTGCTGATATTTTCAATAGATTCATGTTCACGGTGACCCAAAATATGTCTACCTAAAACATAATTTAAACCTATAAAGACCATAAAGCGACATCAGAATATGTATTTATTTATATGTTATAGCATGACATAATATGTCTTAACATGTTTTTGTATGACTTGAACATTGAATTAATATTTGTGAATACATTATTTTTTGCACATTAATATTTGTATTGTACATTTATTAATATACATTATTTATCAATGTTACTAAATAGAGGCTATCTCTCTCTCTCTCTCTCTCTCTCTCTCTCTGTGTTGTGTGGGTGTGTGTGTGTGTGTGTGTGTGTGTGTGTGTGTGTGTGTGTGTGTGTGTGTGTGTGTGTGTGTGTGTGTGTGTGTGTGTGTGTGTGTGTGTGTGTGTGTGGTGTGTGTGTGTGTGTGTGTGTGTGTGATACACCTTTCAACTGATACTTGTTTACAGTGACTATTACTATGTTCATTTTAAAGTTAAATCTGCTGTACAATTTTTTTTTTTTTACAATTAATGGCAAATCACTCCAAATCTCAGTGTGCAATCTCACACTTTCTCAAAAGCATTTACTTGTAAAAAGCTTTCTTTAATAGGTTTGTTCATTCGTCCAATTGATTCCTGTTAGCAATGACCCTGAATATTATTGTAACAATGTTCAAATATTTTTACTGTATAGTTTTGGAGAAAATTAAAGGCAAATTCACCCCAAGCATCCGTGTATCCTTGCATTTTTACATAATGTCCCATTTGCAAACACTTATATAAATTTGTCCTTTATAGTTTTGCTCGATCTTTCAGTTGAGTCCTGTTCAGTCACCCTATTACTGTTGCACTGAGTTACACCGTTACCCATTTTCAAACACTCATAAAAATATTTCCTTTATAGGTTTGCTGGTTCTTTCAATTTATTCTTCTTCTCGGAGACCCTAATTGTTACTGTATTAACTTTCGAGTCATTTCACTGTATAGTTTTTGAGAAATGTAATTGCAAATTCAACCCAACAGTAAACGTGTTTTCTAGCGCTTGTACCATTTCCCATTTTCAAACACTCATAAAAATATTTCCTTTATAGGTTTGCTGGTTCTTTCAATTTATTCTTGTTCTCAGTGACCCTGATTATTACTGTATTAACTTTCGAGTAATTTTCTGCTGCGTGTTTAGTAACGTTGTGATGACTGATTGGATGCATGCAGTAGGCTATATATGCACACTTGGGCTTGTTTGTTAACCAATTTATTTTGTAAGTATAAACCACTATTTACAATACACAATGTGGTTTTTTAATCATATTTTTAGGGGGGACATCGTCTTGGGGGGGGTTTCCCCCAGACTGGGATTTACCTATGCTACCCCTACCCTAAACCTAGCCGTCCACACCTACCCTTACCTTAAACTTACCCTTAAAACAATGCAAATATATTATGGGTAGCACAATCTGATAGGTTGCATGTTTCGCCGGTACACCGGTTAAACATTTAATTCGCGTGTTGTTCTGACATGCACTTATTCAGAGAGCATACACCTAAAACGTGCGTAAGTTACACTAAAAGCCGGTCAAACAGCACACGATTACTTGGTTATCTTAGTTATCGTCAGATTGCGGTAATACTGTCAAAAACACACAAGGTTTACATATAAACACAGTTAGTTATGTCTATAGTGAAAGTAACAGTTGGGAGAGAGAGACAGATTAAGTTTTAACAGAATAAATATATTTGTTTTCTTTTTTAACAATTTTCAATTATGGGTGAACTATTCCTTTAATTTTAATAACATAAAACACAAAGATAAAAATAACTCCCTGCTCCTGACTGAAGAACTTTAATAAAGTTGCTAAATTTCAGCAGTAATAAAATAACTTGATATTTTCAACAGCTTTTCACATCATATCTTTTTGCACCATGTAGTATCGATAAGTACCGGTATCGATAATCAGTATCATTATCGGTATCGATAAAATGAAACGATACCCATCCCTACTTCTGCCTATTTTGTAGTAAGTAACGAATATGCTTAGGGGAAATGTATCCGGAGTAAAACTATACATTTTAATTAGGAAATGTAGTGGAGTAAACGTAAAGATTGGCTGAAATATAAAAACTCAAGTAAAGTACAGATACTCCCAAAAAATACTAAAGTATTGTAACGAAGTATTACTATTTCAAGACAATACACCACTTTAAATATTATTACATTTTAAACCTTTTATCTATTTTTATATATTTAAAATAGAATTTTCGAGGGGTGAGAACCAGAAAGATATAATTGACATTTCACCAACTTTACAGGAGAGCCAAAACAAAAATTTTTACCATAGTTTGATCTGACTTTGTGTACTGATTTCACCTGTTTATAATACAAATTTGTACACTCATGGATGACAGCACTTTTGTCAGTAGAAAGTTCTCATTAAGAGCTTTCATTTTATATATATATATATATATACATTTACAAAAATGTATCTTACGCCCTTCTGGTTCTCAGCTCTCGATTTATTCATGTGATGACAAAGCTGAATTTCCAGCAGCCATTACTCCAATGTTCAGTGTCACATGATCCTTCAGAGATCATTTTAATGTGCTGATTAGATGTTCACGAAACATTTCTTATTATCAATGTTGAAAACAGTTGTGCTACTTAATATTTTTGTGGGAGGCATGATATATTTTTTCAGGATATTTTGGTTATTAGTTCAAAATAACAGCATTTATTTGAAATATAAATTTATTGCCAATGTAGTCAACTGTCACTTTTGATCATATTAATGCATTGTTGTTCAATTAAAGTATTCAATTGTTGGAAAAAACAGCTCTGACCCCCAAAAAATCTAATTCAGCGTCTATTTGCACTAAGTGTAAATGGCGATAGATGCTATTTACACTAAGTGAAAAGTGGCCTGCAGCCACATTATTTTGATTAGGGGGGGGGGGGGCGGGGGGTTGATTTGTTCAGTCGCACATGCGCACATCCGATAGGTTCTGTACTGGAATTACGACTCTAAAGACTCGAAAAGTGAACTAATAAATTCTCTTTCCGGCTCAGACTGCATTTGTGAAGCTTATGGGGCTGTCACGTAATGAACAAACGACTCAAACCCGAAGACATGTCAGATAAGAGGTGAGCTAATCATAGACTAAAGACCCAGGAAAACAATTAATTATTTTATTTGTTTCTTCTGTTTCTTATAGCATTATCGTTTTGTATCGTTTGTAGTGTGTTCAACGTTTGCATAAGTAGTATAGGCCTATGTGTTTGGGAAGTAACACGTAACATTTTAACTATATTTTGCTAAAATGAATTAAATGAGCAAAATGATTCGAGTAAAAAGGTTCATTCATTTTGCTGAACGAGACGTCAGTAAAATGATCTGAACTTCCCATCACTATTACTCACAATCACTTCGTCTTGATTTTGCCGTCAAAATAAAAGTAGGAGAACGTTTTTGCAGCAATGTTTGATTTTTAGATAAATTGAGAGCTTTTAATTTGAAAAGTTCTGAAAAACATTCAAAAGAGTCTGTGGATCGTTTCGTTGCAGATAAGACACACCAGCTTCTTTTGCATTCACAAAACTAGGTAGGATAACCGCATATTTGTCTTTCCATTCTTCTTTGTATGCCCTATTTTCGCTGTCAACTTTCCTCTTTAGACTCTATGATAGTGCCATTTTCTGTAAATGTGTAAAAGTAGGCTACCTCAAATAATTATACAATAAGTTAGACTCCATTGTGTAACAAGCAAATTAAAATGATTCACATTTATTATTCACAATATGGAAAGAGGAAATAAAACATAGTTCGTTAAGAGCATGACTCAAACATGCAATTAATGGGCTTATTCAAGTCCTCTTTTATTTCCGCATATACCACATGACATATGTGTGTTTTAGCAAGGCGTTCTGTGTTGCAGGTTGGTGAATGAAGATTAGATTAGTTGCATTTTTCATCAATTCATTTCTTAAATTATCAGTTGACTATGTTCTAGCCCGCTATCTACTGGCAAAAAAATTTTTTTTGGCCCAATGCCATACTTACTTGCCGACCCCTGGCATATTGTTTAGCAATATATGCTTTAACCACTAAGTGCAAATAGCGATAGATGCTATTTATACTAAGTGCAAATATCAATGTAATCTATTTACACTAAGTGAAAATAGCAGCATTTTTTGTGATATGCTATTTATACTAAGTGCAAATAGCTATAGATTATACTTACACTATGTTAAAATAGCAGGATTTTCTGCTATGTATACTACTTATACTGCAAATAGTGTGAATTATCTGCACCTTAGTATCGCTGTACATTATAAAAAAGTATTTTGTAATATTGACCAGGGGTGCGTTTCGCAAAAGCAATTATGGTCGCAAGTTCTAGAGTTCAATGGAACTTACGACCATAGTTAACTTACGATGCTTTTGGGAAACGCACTCCTGACCAATAACATGTTGGTGGGAGGAGTTGGTGTAAATAGCCTCTGCTATCAAGGCAGGCTATTTGCACTTAGTGTAAATAGACACTCCGAAAAGTTTATGGTATTGTGCAATATGTTCATGTATTAAATATGTTTAATACGTTTTTATTTTTTTATAAGAAGGTATTTACTTCCCTTCAAATAGTATATTTATATGCACAATTTTAGTTGGAGTATGTCTATGACTATTTGGACAGAAAATGAAGACTATACCTTGGCTATGAAAAAAACACACTTGAGCTTAATTATAACTGTGCATGTAAACATGCTGATTTTGACACATTGGGTGCTCTCAGTATTCAGGTTAAAACACTTCCCTGCTACATGCAAAATGCAAGGTGTGTGTGAAAAAGCACATTAAAATGTAATAAACAAAAATTAAATCATGGCACAATGCTGCACCATATGTCAATGTAGTAATGTTGCTTAACACCAGTAAATTGTTACATTTAATGTTTGTGCTGGGCTTCACACTCTGTTAAAGAATACTTAACATTAACTCTGTCTGCTGTAATGCAGTCCATTGACTTTGATTAATCTTTTTAATATTTCGGTATTAATACTCATTCTTGTAGAATCAAAGCATAGGCACTGAACAAATGCATGGTGAAAGTCACTGTGTAATTATGATTGATTCCATGTGACATTTGAATCCTTTAGCGGAAACACTGTTTAGTCACATCAATAGGTGAAGAAAGACACAGTCGGTCCAAATGAAAAGATTCTTAGAGACCAAAACATCCCTAAACCGGTTTGCAAAGCCTCCATAATTCCTCTCTGTGCAATGAAACAGTGACTCTGGCTGTTAGACACACAATAGGATGTGGCTCTTGTACCAGTTCCACCATTAGCAAAGGGACTTCTGTCATTCATCAAAAGTTTCCCGTCTCTGCAGACGACACTGACAAGGAATAAACGGTTCAAAGCTAACCAAAATGTGTTTTCTGCAAGAAATTCAGCAGTGTCGCATTACTTGACATTCATCAAAGATTAATACAACAGCGGTGGTTTTGTTTGCGATATCAGGGACTGCATTCCTGCACTCATTTAACTTTGCGATATGTTTCTGTTTACTATGGGGCTGTGACAATCGAGTGGCGCATACTGTCGTATTCTCAGTTGCCGATATGCTTCTAAATTTCCATTCTCACACAGGGTCAGTCAAGGTCTCGGGAGCAGTGAGACTTGTCGTATCAGCCAAGCTTTATAAATAAAGAAAAAATGGGCCCGGAGGATAAAAGATAAAACAAACTCTTTGATGAAAAATTATTTCTCATCTGGTGGCTGTAATGTGAAATACTGAACACTCCGTTTGCTTTATTTAAGAGCGGGGCCTAGATGCAGAAGCGGCTGAATCAGAATGTACCTCCTGATCAGAGAGAAATTTCCTTGAATGCTATAGCCCTCATTTCTGAAGTGAAACTTTTCACACCCACAAGCAGTAGTGGGTGTGAAACACACACATCGAGTGTGTTGCGAGAGCTACTGACTCTGCTGGAGATAGCCTTTCCTTCCACTTCAGATATAATTATTCTTCAATTTGACAAGCCCAAAGGGTCTGGGGTATATTTAGGTTTCTTTCTGATAGCTTAGGCATTGGTTTTCTCACCAGCACATGGGTAATTAAGGGGCAATTTTCTTTAATTGACATATTCAAATTAATTATGGATTGCGAACATATAATAACTTCTGGCTGGCGATGCAAAGTGGACAGCATCAACATTTTTTATTTTTTTACAGAGTCATTTGAATTGTAATATGCAAGAAGATATGCAAAAATGCTGTTTAACTACAATCAAGTATTTATGTCATATTAAATTACTTTTAATAAATATATCCATTCAATTAATTTATAAATTAAACATAATAGTAAAAAAGACATAAAAACATTTTAAAGTTTTAAATATTCTATACTGCAAAAATGCTGTTTAATGACAGCAAATTAAACATTTTATATTTAATAAACATAATAAAATTGTGTATACACGTCTGTCTGTCTGTCTATATATCCATCCATCCATCCTATATTATACTACTACACTATACTATACTAAAGATACGATACTATACTATACTATACTATATATTGAGAATAGGTCTGTTCTCAATCTCAGTATACAGATTACTAATCAAACAGGATCTCCACTCACTTACATTAGAAAGTCGGAAAAACTTGTCTGATAATATTACGCATGGCAACTGTTGCTAAAGGGAATGGTTTGGTAAGCAGTATTTTACTGTAAGTCAGGGCTCAGGGAGGGTCAATTTCTATTTTATTCTGTCAAAGTCTGACAATTCTTTCCTCTTCTCCTGTCTGTCACGTCTGGCTTTTGATGCCGTTGTCTCTCCTAACAGCGGTGGATCTATGGCTTTTGCCACAGGAGGGTGAGGAAGAATTGATGGGTGTGATTTTAAAGCCCTGACACTTTTAGGCATTCAACAAGACATTGGTCAGGCAGTGAACTCACCCCAGACTGCCATCATTACTTCTTCTTAAAGCCCTTTTCTGTGGAGTGGAGGGGGAGACGATCTAGAAACAGTGCTCTGCCTCAGCAGATCTTACAGACCACACATCATTGTCAACTACTGCTACCAGCCTACAAATTTGTGAGTTTATAAACATGGAATACCAAAGCATTTAGTGTTGGGCATGATGAATGACACCCTCTTTTGTCCTCATGCTCTTTCTTTTTATCTCACGTCTTCTCTTTCTGTGCTTTGTTTTCTGATAGTGAACATTAGGAAAACACACTAAAAGAATGTCATTTCATTTATGGTGCATTTATAACTTTATTCATATTCCTTGCATGCAGGCTTTATGGTTCAATCTAAAATATTGTGCTTGCAGTTCAAGCCATTATACACAGTCTTGATGGACAACCTAATGGTAAAGTAAAAAAATTGTCTTTCTTTCTTTTCATGTTTATACATTCATTTTTATGCATTCGATTTTAGAAGTTGTAAAAATTATCGGAGTATACTTTACAAGAACATTTCCATTTTTTTACTTCAAAATGTCATGTTAATCCAATGTGTTACTTGCTGATTCTTTACATTTTTATTATTTGTGTAATGTACTAGCAACCTTTGAGTAAAAATTGTTTCAACACCAATGAAGTAAAATGTCTTAATCACCTGACACTCTTACATACTCTTATAATTAAATTAGTCAAACAAATGAACAAACAAATAAATACATATTCAGAATTGTAATATTAAATTAACTATGAACTTTATTATGAAAAAATGCTATGGAATTTTATACTATGAAATTTCCTTTATCCAAACCTCATGTCTTCTTAAATGCACACATTGTGTGATTAACAAAAATAATTTCTACATTTTACTAGATTTGCCTTTACTAGATTTACTTGATCATTTTAAATAGTATGTACATTTACATAAAATCTACCAAAAAAAAAATATATAGTAAGTAACAATGAAGAAAACCTAATGTAGATTAATTTATAGGAAACCATTGCATTCATATGTTTTATTTGAAATAATATATATTAAATCAATTATTTATGTTACATTTATTTGACATTTATAAAAACAAATTAAAATAAAAATTGACCAGGGACTGCAGATTACAGTAGGTCCCATTCTGAGTCCCATTTGTGATTTTATATAAATACTGGGATAACTGCAAAAAATGACTGTGAATGTACTTTGAAAGGTTGCCATGTTCAGTCTCCATCTACTGCTAATTAATCTGAATGGCGGGTGTGACGCTGATGCCCTCCATCATGCACGTGTACCCCAGATATGATGGATAAGAGCCTGAAGCTCAGCAGTGCTTCAGACGGGTGCGCTCATTGCTCTCACCCAGCTGTAAATCCAAAGAGCTGGGTGGGCCACAGGGAGTGACGACATACAATAAATAACAAGCTGAAAAACTCTCTAACACCTCAAAGGAGAGCTGTGTTCGTGACTTCATGAAGTGTGCAAATGAGGTCACTTTTCTAGTCATAAGAATAACCCATCTTCATCCTCAGGGCTGGATTGATGCATTACATCTCCTCAAATGAACATGAGCCGTTTTAAGCAGATGTTTTTTAGTTATGGCTGAATTTATGTCTTGTGATTTTTTTAAAATATTAAATCAATATGAAATTCTCAGTATCAGTGTTGGCATATTTGCCAAATTTGGCCTTTTTAGGGTAATGACAGTCACCATTAGTCCCCATTTATTGATTTATTTATTTAGTCAAAGTCACCATATTCCATCCAGGATAGGTCCAGTATAGTTGGTGCAACCCTATTCTTCACTAACAGCCTCTATGCAGGTTCACAAAACAATATGAGCTGAAATGTGCTGCAAGAACTATTAAATGCTGGACTGAAATGATCAGAGTACATGTTAAAAATAAACATCCACTCTGAGCCAGAAACAACACAGCATTTGGCCAACTTCTAGTTAACTGGAATAATAACATCTTATTTTTGGTGTTTTGTAATTATAGAATCTGTTGTATTTCTTTGCACCAAACTGGCCCAAGTTGCTGGAAACCAAATAGGTGTCATTGTCATATGTTATGTATTCATCTGTCTGAAAACAGAAATCCAATTATTTCATTATAATAATAATTATAAGCTTCATTTCAACATATGGTCTTTTTGGACTGGAGAGGATGTTTTCAGTTTTGAAACTTGCATATGTTTATATTGTACATCAAGCTATTTTATTTCAACCAGAATTTGTTATTTTTAAAAGGCCCTTTTACTTTTAAAGATTCAGATATATCCTACAACCTGAAGATGCAGGTTTGTCAAACTTACAAAGTTTGTAAGTTTGATCCAAGGAGAGTTGCACTGAATCTCAGTTGTGTCCTTGATCTAGTGATCTAGGGAAAGTAATTAATATATGCTAAGTGACTTTGGATTAAACGTTTTGGCTAAATTACACGTAACTAATCATATAGTGCTTCTAATATCGCCATGGCTAATATATGCCACTATTATTTACAGTTCAAACATACTGGTATCTAAAGAGTGGCAAACAACACATATTAAAACTATGAGTTCTAATTGAATTCCTTTAGAGTCCAGAGATATCATTCTCCAAATGTCCATTCACATTGCTGTGTTGGAGGAAGGAGGGAGAAGAAGGTTACAATCTTGTACTCAAATCAGAAGAGAAATGTGGATTTGATGAGGTGCAGTCATGATTCTTTCTCTGGTGGATTTTCCACCATCTCCCTCTGTCTCCTGATCCTGTCATTGAGCGACTGCGATGAGTAAAGGTTATATGCTTATGCCTATGACTATATGATGTATTGCCCTTTCCTTTGTTCAGAGGGGTGTGGATATGCAGGACTAATGAGAATGGAATTCAACACTCTAATTAGTTCTTGAGAGCATGCAGTGGCAAAAAAAAATCAGATGAATGACTTTGTTAAATTTCCTTAAAAAAAAAAATATAAAGTATCAGCATATTAAATCAATAAATATTAAACAAATAAATATATCTATAATAATAGCTTAACTTATAGAGCTAAACATATCGACAAATAAGCATTACAACAGTGTCTGTCTATCTATCTAGCTATTCAAATTGTGCTGCATCAGAGACTTCAGGACCTTGGACATGTTTTTAACTATGTATGGAAAAGATGGTAATTTCAATTTTCATTGTTATTTTTGTTTTACATTATGTGCTAAATATTGGTCTTAGGTTCCAAATTGTTGAGATTGACTAGAGATTTTTTGAGAATGAGAAAGGTTGTTAATGACTAAAATGTGGTGAAAAATTAGTACTTTTATGACTGAAGGGTTGGTTTGGGTGATGGTGAGATGGCTGTTTGTGATAAATGAAATCCCTCGAAATATCTTTGTTTTCCATCATATGTGGCTAGTTGTCCAAAGTGTGTGTGAGAGACGGTGTGTGTTGTTTTTCAGGAACGTGAGGGGGTTGGTGGACAGAGGGAATGTCGATGTATGCGTACTTCTGAGGATGAAATTTGACTGTGTTTTTAGCCTGTAGATGGCAGGAGTGTCCTTCTATAGAGCAATCGCACTAGATCTCACACTAACTGCCAAACTTCTTACAAAGATGCATTTCGTGGGAAATAATTATAATACTAATGCTAAACTGGAAGGCTAAGTAAGATTAAATTGGCCTCAAGATTCTCAATTAAATAGTTATTTACATGTGGACTCTAAAATTCAATAAAATGTAATTGTTAAAACCTCTGCAGCATGATAGTTTTTAAATGATGAGCGTGTTTCCATCATATTAAGTCTACTGTTACGTGTTTATATGTGCATGGCCAACGGATTGTTTGTGCCTTTATGAAAATAAATGAATACATTCAACAAATGTTACATTAAAAACCTAAATAGTCAAAAATAATATATGCAAATGTAGCATTTGCACATGTATGCTCTATTTCAAAATGACTATATTTTGGTTTATTAGGTAGTTTTAATGGCCTACCTGCTGGATACAAACCCCCGATTGAGGTGGTTTGCTGATCTTGGCTGGATTAACCTAGTCTTACAGTCTAGCAGTGCTAGTTTACATATAATTTAGCTGGTCAAAAACACCGCTGGATAAAATCATCTTGTGGACCAGCTTGCCCAGATCAACTGACTTAAATAAACCAGCTCAGACCGTTTTTTGCCCAAACCCACAAAAGTGGGGCTTCATTCAGTCATTTACTGATAAATGCACTAAATCTTTTATTTTAGCAATGATGAGTGAGCTCACACAGTTAATCCACTGAAGAAAAGCAGTAAATATGAGTCAGTGAGCGAGATCACAGCGCAGAGAGTTTGGCCCCTTTTGGCGAGATGGTTGAGTCCTCGTCAAGGTTGCTGTGGGATCCCAGCATCACCGTTCACTTCGAGCCACAACGCGATCCGCTCCGCTTCTGGCTGAGGGAAAGAACAACTACCTTCATGTGAATATGAACATAGATGACACAGAGGGGCACAGCGTCAGATCAACGGGATTCCTGTCCGTTTTTAAGAGAGGATGTATTAGATGTGGTCCGGTGGACTCCCAAGCAAAGAAAATGGGGATTAAAACTGGAGTTACATTTTGGAATCTGATATTTTTTATGATGGTCACATCCGTGCGAGGTAAGTCGTCAGTCTCGAGGAGTTATTCGGAGGTTTTGCATCAGTGTATATGGATGGGAACGAGCTTATAGTGGCTGTAGGGAGAGGAGAGCCAACCGTGCAGCAAATGCTTGAGAATAGAAGCGCATTTACTCAATGCAGGCATTGAGAGGGGACTCAATAAATATTCTTGCAGTATTCTCGAGTGGATACGTGAGTTGCTTGTGGTCAGTAAGTGATGGATCACAAAGTAATATAAGGGCGTTGAGAGATTTTATCCGAGCTGTTTTACATATGAACAGCACGCAGGCTGGTTTCAAATAACCACTATTAGGAAATGGCTAATTACTGTATCTCAAATGACGCGTATTTTGAGTGCTTTTTTTCGGGCAACGCAGTTCGATATGGGTTGGAGATGGAAAGCGAATCACGATTCCTTATGGTAGGCTATAGTTGATATACAGCCAACAAAATGCACCATTAACACATGTGTTAGTCTATAAGTAGTCAAGAACATGCTGGATAACGTGTGGCACGTAAGATTTCGACATTACACTTGTCAGGGTACTTGTCTCACCCAGCATTTCGCGATGGAATTGACGCGTCTGGACGCCTATTTACTTACGCCTATTTACCTTTTTACTTACATTTCACTACTGAATATATTCTGTATAATTGAGTATGTGACGAATAAAACCTTGAATCATATTGGTCAGCCTTGATTTGGAGGTTTTAACTGTTGCACGCCGTCTCCATATATACAGCATAACATGATCACATATAGGTTTGAAACATCCTCGGCGTTTTCAGTGGATTTATTTGGAGGAGGCTTGGTGTGAGCTTTCATCTCTGATTCTTAGTGGGATAAGTAATATATACGGCTTTTAAGAAGTGAAGTTTTAGAAACGTGCTAAATGTTAGGTTTCTGTTTAAAAAAAAAAAAAAAAACCTTGCAGTTTGATTGAATTTAGTGGGGTGTAGGCAAACCCCTGGGCAGCACTTCTGCTTGATGTATCTTGTCATTACCACCTGCCTAGCATTTTAATTTGCATCAGAGCTTATTCTGAGATGCTAAAGGTTTATAAGAATAGTACCGCCAGCTCAAATCTTATCTAATTAATTGGAAACAAATTATTTTATAAATATAAACAGATAATATATTAACAGCCTGATTATTTTTCTATAATCTTGATTAGACGCTTAGCGTATCGAGTATGTCGTTACGCGGAATGCATACTGAAAAGGGCTTAATGTGTTTCCTAGTTGGACTGACTGGAGAGATATGGATAAACAGCAGTACCGGTGTCCGTAAAGTGTGCGAGATGCAGTCTTGTTGGCTGATAACCCGTCGCGTGGTGGCAGTGTGACGAGATCTCGAGGATTATTAATGCGATCTAGACCTCACATCACTTACTGCTAGATAGAGAGCGCGCGCGCGCTATTCAGTCATTCTGACATACAGTTTAGTGTATTTCAATAAAAACATAAAATCTTGGTATTAACATATATTAGACTTTGATTCATAAATAAGAGACACAAAAAAACTTAAACCAGTGGTTGGCTGGTCTTAGATGGTTTTACATGGTCTTGCTGATCTATATGTTTTTTAGGTGGTTGACGTGCCTAACTCGGATCCATTTTAAACCAGAAAACTCGCCCATCACGACCAGCCTGGGAGACCATTTTAGGCTGGTGTAAGCATTTCCCACCTAGCAGGGATGTGGTCAGTAGATAACTGCTTCATGGTTTAGGATCAGCAGGCCTTAGGACAAAACTTCATTATGAACATTATTTCTACTGGCGCTGAATTAAAAAATCACTGTTCTGGAAGCCAGTTGCTCTGCAGGAGTCCAGGTGGTAGATTTATATAAACGTGCTTCATCTCATTTCTTGCAGCAAAGACACATTTTCTGATATTAGGAAAACCAGTAGGGCATAACTGGAATTAGAGAACATTGTGGGATCATTCGAGAATTCATGAAAAAAAAAATATATATATATTTTAGAGGTTGTCGATTTTGTGATAGTGATATAAAAAGATCAGCTACAGGCTTTGAAGTTAAACAGTCCAGTATCTGTGTTTTAGTACATTTATGGATTATTCAAATGAAGTAGTTTGACATTTGGAGCAATAGAGATCTGGAGAATGAAAAAGGATTATATATGGGCCATATCTAGAAAATGAATTATAAAATTAAATTATATATAGACAATATTTGTGTTTTAGGATCTAATAGCGACAGCTTAAACGTTTCCGTTTCCTGCTTAAGCAACAAGAAGTCAAAATAAATGGACTGACTGTAAAATAATGGAAGCATTTGTCCTCATAAAAAAAGAGCAGAAAAGTCTTGTTTATTTCCATAAGTTATGCCATATCTAATTTAACAAAACAGCAGGGTTCTTTCAGATTGTTTTTTTCTGAAAGGCTGCTTAATAAATCAAAATAAGCCTCTTTAATCTCACTTGTTTAAAATTAGTTTCTATAAACTGACCACAGATCACCAGCTAAAAGCCGAATATATCTACTCAGTCAGTGGTGAACATACTGAGGACAAGTCCTGAGGGGATGGATTAATAGCTGGAAGAGGCATCATACTTGGGATCAGGGCCCTATCTTACAAGTGTAAAATCCAGCATGTTACAGTTTGCCGCTGTGTAACGCTGCCTCTTCTCTGGCACGCCTGAAAGAGGCTTTTAATCTCCAAGAGCAAAGCATGGCTGCTGAAGAGCCAGGTGCAGAGCAGGGTCATTAAAGTCCCCAGATGTCTGCAGTCAAATAGATTTTAGAAAATCCTCTTCTACAAAAAGCATGTTTAGGGTTATTTGTATGAATATGCACCGCTTACAAGATTTCTAGCAGCCGTTTGTGTGCATGAGGCTTGTCGTGTAACATGTTCTGTAGTGTTTCCTGTCAAGTGACAAATGGCACACTGCCCTCAGGTTGAATTGCGTCTCGTGGGAAATTGAGCAGCCTCAATAAAATGGATCCAATTGGATGGTTTCTGTTTATTGGTGGACACATGAATAGGACATAAAGTGACGAACCTCGGAGGGGAATATGTTATATCAGATTCAAGATTTGTGTTTCTGCTGCAGACCATACTGTTGCTACTTGGATATGCATCACCTTTTCTCCTGCCCTGAGGAGAATTGATTGGGAGTTGGAGTGATCTTCTCACAGTAACAAAGCTTTGTTTGAATGCTCAGTGGATCACCTATAGTTTTTCCTGGACTTATCTTCTGTTCTTCTCATTAAAAGCCCCTAATAATCAACATTGCATTAGTCATGCTCACATACTCACACTTACTTTGGTCTCTTCTTGACTTGTACTTGACTACATCTGAAGTGTTACACAGCTTGTAGTACAAAACATGTAAAAGACTGAAAGATGTATGGCCTTTCAAAAGCGATGATATTTTAAATTAGTGGACAAGAGATTAATTGTCAATTAAGAGGTAATTGGAATACAAGTTGTTCCTTGTGGTGGTCTTTTAAGGGTCATATAAGAAGCTTTGATGTCAGGCTTTGTGGTTAGACCTATTAAAAAAATACATAAATAAATAAAACAATATATGCAGTGTAAGCAGGAACCAAAAATAAAAAATTGTACCAAACCTGCCCATTAAAATGGTGAGTGAATTGTATGGCTGTGTAAGTATTACTGGCAAGGAAATGCATTTTAAAATATTCTTGTTGAAAATAATAATTAGCATATTTTCAGATTTGCTAATGCTGAGCAAACTTACGGCTATGAAATTGTTTTTCACATTATTTTTATTGAAAATAATTAACAATGTCAAATCTGCTAATGTTGTTCATTTACCAACCATAAATATTTGTTAGCGATATTAAACTGTGTTTTGCATTATTTTTGTATTACAAATTCTAATATAATTAAAAAAATGCTCACTTTCTTCTGGTTAAGTCGATAAACCAGTAGTTGGTGACAAGTGACTGTATAAAGAGTGGCTCATTGAATAGTTCCTTCACACAATTTGTTTAAAATCACTGATTCATACTGTAATTAAATTATTTAAAGGGGTCATATGATGCTTTTTTAAAGATCATTATTTTGTGTATTTGCTGTAACATAATATGTTGGCATGCTTTAATGTTAAAAAAACACATTATTTTTCAAATATTGTATATTAATGTAGGTCCTCTATGCCCCTCCTCTCTCAAACGCTTTGTTTTCTACAAAGTCCCTCCTTCCGACAAGCGCAGTCTGCTCTGATTGGCCAACTTGAATGAATGAATGAATAATGCATTTATACAGCGCTTTATTGTGTATTGCTGTACACCCAAAGCGCTTTATAATCATGTGGGGGGGGGGGGCTCTCCTCAACCACCACCAGTGTGCAGCATCCACTTGGATGGAACTTGCACAGTGCATTGTGCACAGTGCATTGTGATTGGCCGAACACCACTAGCATGAGTCGGAAATGTAATGCCCCTTTCCATAATCGCGAGCTTTAGCTTTCAAATTAAATGTAAAGACAGTTAAAATAATAATAATAATAATAATAATATGTTTTATTTTTATAGCGCCTTTCAAGAACCCAAGGTCACTTTACAAAGTAATACAAGCAATTGGCAAACATAATACACCAACAATCAGAGGGAACAATCATACAAACAAGTGTTGACAACAAGGAACTACAGTTAATAGATGTATAGATTGTGTACATACGGTGTATAATGTGTAGCTGATAACTAATATGTCTATATAGAACACTATGTGTACTGAGTATATGTATGTGTATTTTGCACACTGTCCTCTGTACAGTCTGTAAATATGTACTGTCCATAGTAAACTGTTGTTTTTTTGTTTTGTTTTGTTTTGCACTGTCTGGAGCACGCTCGTAAGAATTTCACTCACCAAGGCACTTGTGCTGTTGTGATGTGACAATAAAAGTGATTTGATTTGATTAATTAACAACAAAGGTCTCGCAATCATATGATGAAAGTTGATGAAAGGGGAAACAGAGAGGTAGAAGAGTTATTTAGAGAACAAAGTGAATAGATGAGTTTTAAGTTGAGACTTAAAGGTCTGGAGAGAGGAGGCGGCACGAACATTATGGGGCAGCTTATTCCATAGCTTAGGGCCTATAATACAGAAAGCTCTGCACCCACCGTAGAGAGTTTATACTTGGGCACAACAAGCAAGTTATCATTGCTAGATCTGAGAGTCCGTGCAGGAACATATGGTTGCACTAACTCGACTAGGTATAGTTAATAGACGGTTTCATCGTTCGCACGCGCCCGGACCGAAGTTAACTTCCGGTCTGTGTTTGTATATCGGGCTGGTAGTGTCGCCGGCTACAAACACAGTTAAAGTGATTAGTAATGAAGTTGGGCTCAGGTTGTTGTGCTGTAGGATGTGTTTCACATACATACATTTATTTGTGGCGACCCACCGCAATATCAAAACGTTTCCAAAAGGCTTTGTTGAATAAACATGAGCATGTAATGCACGTTTAAAAATTAAAATGAGGCGCAGGTGTTTTTATATCACTGTATTTCTGAAAGAACACTGTCTTTAGAAGAAGAAGAAGAAAATGTTTTATTTGTGTATTAATTATACATGGTATAACCAGCAGTGAAATGTGTTCTCTGCATTTTACCCATCCAAGTGCACACAGATCTGGAGCAGTGGGTAGCTGACGATATGGTGCCCGGGGAGCAGTTGGGGGTTCGGTGCCTTGCTCAAGGGTCTCACCTCAGTTGTGGACAATTCCTGCCGGAGCTGAGATTCGAACCCACAACCTCGGGTTACAAGTCCAACGCTCTATCCATTAGGCCACGGCTGCCCCAATAAAATGAAATGTTTGATGTCATTTTAATTTCATCTTGCATGTTATATGCCTATACACACACACACACACACACACACACACACACATGATGTGCAAAATTCTGCATTTGAGCAGTCAATAGCAAATACTTAAACTAATAACAAAACATACAGTCGCTGATTCAGAAGCGCCAGATTGTCATAGCAACGTCAGAATTACCTCCTCTCCCTCCTCACAAAACAGTCGTCCATAAAATGTGTTGCTGTTATGTTATAAGTAATCTTAATGATTCCTAAATGCATCTACTTTCGGAAGGCCAAATAAAGTGCTTTTGCTTTCCCATTGAACCACACAGCGTCTCCCTTACATGACTGCACCAACACTACTGCGGTTACTGAAACCACGCCCTCTTTCTTTGTGTGAATATTAGGGTGGTATTATGCAAATATTTCCACATCGTGACATAGACATGTGGGGGCGTGTTTGAATGAGCCGTTTTAGGGTGGTGTGGCAGACTTAACTTTGATAAAGAATATCTCTTTGGTTTTAAGACTTTAGTCTTTGCCACTTTAGGGATCTTATCTATGCACAATCAGCTGGTAACATTTCAAAGAGAAAGGAAAACTTTAATTTGCATCATATGACCCCTTTAATTAGTCATTGTCATTTAATTATTAAAACAACATTTTGGGATACACCATTAAGGCTGCTTCGAGTAGAGAATTCCCATGTAATTCATTGGTGAATTATGCATGGGATTGTCAGATGGTGTTAATGGTTTTAACTGTTTTAAACCACCCTAGGCATTATTTACAACATGCTGCATTTTAGTGCTGCAACAAATGTAATGCATATTATGTATCTATACTATTATGTCATCATCAGCATTCATGCCAGCCTTGTAAGCCACGTCAGTGGAAGGTTTGGTGTTGGTTGGTGAAATCCAGCAGGGGGCACTAACTATTTAATCAGTGTGATCTGTGGTCCCTTTTACCATCTTTTCAGCCATAGCTTGTAATTGAGCATCAAGGAAGATAATAACAAAAGGCTCTGTCCACATATTAGATGACGGTTAGAGTACTGTCACACAGTGGTAGGCTACATGAGGGATGGCTGAGTCGCTACCTCATTGATTGTAAAGGGCTTTCAGTGCGTGTGCACTGCGCACAAATGCACAGTGATTTATACAATGATTTTATTTGAACAAGAACTAATATATTGTATTTTACGAGAACTGATTTTCTTCAACAGGGGCTATTAAATGTCGTATTAAAGCAGTCTCGTTGTCTCTCAGGAAAGACTGAATCCATTTCAGTAAGTTGATCTACTACAAAAACAAATGAAGCTTTGTTGCAGAATATACAGTCATACTGAAGCATTTTCTGACCTCAGAGAAGTGAAAAGCTTCCAGGGTGAAAGCTGTGTTGGAAACATGGTCTGATTGGAGCCCTGTGTCTGTCAGGAAGGATCAGGTGCAAAGGTGTGGAGCTGTCTGTTTTTGCAACTCATTCTCACCACTACCTGTTGTGACAGAGTTGCTCAGTCCATACACACCTATAAACATTCACAAACACATTTACAAACAGCTGCTACAGCCGCAGTGTCAAAAAAAGAGAAAAGCAGTGTTTGTTTTTTTCATGCTGGAATACATCTGTATACTGCTGCAGTATTCAGCAGCTGCTTGCTTTTGAGACATGCTAAATTTAATGGAGGAAGGTATTTTTCTCCAGTAGTTTACTCGGTAACACTTTACAATATGGTGACACTAACATGCATTAATTCATGCTTAACAAATGCACAGATTGTCATGAGTTAAATTATAACTCATGAAGAACTAAACCACGTGTTAATAATTACTGCATCAGCAACAAATTAACATTCTATATGATTCATAGATTAAGTAATCAATAAATTGTTATTAGTTAAATGTGTCATAAAGTATTAATTCCCTAATTACATATTATATTAACTAATAGTGTACATTCATATGTTAATTACCACAATGGGTTGAAGCATGCATTTCAACTTCCAGTTGTCTGCTTTAATTAATCATTAGCTAATGATTTGCATGGGTATCATTATGTTGTGACTTTACTTGTTGAGGCACATGACTAACTAACAAGAGGTCGACCGATTGATCGGCCAGCCGATCAGTCGGACGATTTTTGGCATTTTTTAATTAATCGGCATCGGCCGATTGTGCTGCAAATTAGGCCGATTAATATACAGGCACATCTGCAAGCAACACGTGACGCTGCCTCGTGCGGCAAGCAGATTGCCATTCCATGGGCACAACGGATAACCCTGTGGATGTCCCCCTCTGCCTGCTAACTTTTTGAAGAGAGAACTACCTCAGCCGTCATCACTTCGCCGCTGTTCACTGCACTGCGCTGTTCAATATTTCTCTTTATCATACAGCTCAGTTACCGCTCATGCTCACCGGAAAAGCTAAGTCCGCTCAAATAACGCGCCGACAAGAAATGTCTATGTAACGTTAGTATACTTGTACTTGCTCCTGTTTGCAGTAGCGCTGCTGTGCTGTGACATGCTGTGGTACAGCTGATCTCCTTCACTGATCTGCTGCCCGCTATGCTCTGCTCACATGCGCTGATAATACAGCTTATGAGACGCATTTTCCTTTTGCACACACACACACACACAAATCGCGCGTGACGTCTCAATGAGGACAGAAACACACGACAACAACATCTCCAGAACTGCTCTGAGGGTCACTATACACACAGAAATGTAAAGGTATTCACCGGTTTCATTGGAGTCAAAACTAAAATCCAATCATTTTTATTGTCACATCACCACAGCACATGTGCCTTGGTGAGTGAAGTTGGTTATGAAGTGGGTTATGAAACCCTGCAGCAGAAATATTTGTTCAGCAGAATGTACAAACTACTACTACTACTACTAAAATTGAAAACTTTATTTTTTAAGGAATGATCACACATTTCTAACATGTTTTAATTTTAATAGTAAATTCCCTTTGTTTGCCAATTTTTTTTAATTATCAATAATTTAAAGATAAATTAAATTGATGTTTTATGCCTTCGTTTGATAACCAGATACACAACAAAGAATTTCTGAGGAAAAATAAATAATTTCATGAGGCTATTTTAAAAACAAATAACAATAAAACATTAGGTGAGAGAAAATAAAACATAACTTTATAATTGTCATTTTCTTCAATCATATAATTATTATAACACCTAAAATACATTGCAAGTAAAAATTTTTTTTGTTTCAGGCAGTTTAAGGGTACATTGTGTGCACATAAGCAGGATGGTACAACCTCTTGTTTATTTTATTTATTATATTATTTATTTTATTTAGGTACGTTTTTGTGCACAAAAAATAATATATTTTTGATTACCTGTTGTGTATTTATTATTTAATGTATATATAATTTTGTATTTAAATTATACTAGTGCACTGATTGGAGAGGCTTGTTTTGTTTAATAAATGTTTAATTTAAGCAAATTTATGTATCACTTTACTTCTTATTACTTGACTTAGATTTTATGAGATGAAAAAAAAAATTGTAAGAAAATCGGCCACACCAAAAAAAATATATGAGCCAAAAAAAATCGGCATCATTCGCCTGTCCTATATCGGCATCGGCCAGAGAAAAACCCATATCGGTCTACCTCTATAACTAACTAATTCAAAATCTATAACCACAATGACATTATACTTAACAATTAGTTAATAGTTATGTGCCTCAACAAGTAAAGTCATAACATAATGATACATTTGCAAATCATTAGCTAATGATTAATTAAAAAAGACAACTGGAAGTTGAAAAGCATGACTTCGACCCAATGTGGTAATTAACATATTAGTTAATATAATATGTTATTAGGGAATTAATATGTTAACTCATGATTATCTGTGCATTAGTTAACCATTAAAAGCAACCCGATACATCATTCTCTACCCTCTCCCTCCTTCATTTTTTAAAGTTAGACATCAACTTTCTTAGTATTCCTTAATCTATTCATTATAAACAATATAACAATAAAAACATTTTAAAATATAAACATTTCAGATTTTTTGTAAAAAGTTTATAGGGTCGCTAGACCCAAGGTATGTAAATATGTAAGTATTTTTTTAACTATTTCAGAGCAATTACTTTATGCAATGAAATATAAATGTCACTGCCATTTGATGCTAGATGTGGTGAATAAGCTGCCAGTGATCAAAATATTGAATATGACATCATTGAAAACGATCATTTTGAGAATATGGTTGGGAATATGAGCCAGAAGCTGGATATACTGTGGAAGTGCGCTCTGACGATGACAGCGATGGTAAAATGATCTGCTCAAATTGAACCCTTTTAAGTTTAAAAAGGTAACGAAATATGCTTTATTTTATTTAGTGATAATGAAATTGTTCTTTTTAAGTTTTTTTTGCTATTTAAAATCCATCCGTGCTGGGTCCGGTTGTAAAACTGAATATGTAATAATGATTGGCGAAACATTAATGCATTTAAGGGTTAAGCATTATTTAACGCATATTTGTGCACACGTTTTGTAAAGTGTTACCGTTTACTCTATACTCTATTTCCATTTTAGGAAACTTTTACTTTGCTAAATTAAAATGTAATATCTATGGAAGCCCATTTCCGCCACTGAATAAAAAAGAAAAAAGTTATTGCGACTTTTATCTCACAATTCTGACTTTTTTTTCTCAGAATTACATGATAAAAACTTGCAATTGCGAGTAAAAAATATTAAAACTCTCAGTTAGAATTGCGTGATATAAACTCAATTGAGAGTTAAAGTCACAATTTCTTTCTTTCTTTTATTTGACAAAAAGTAGTGAATACACTCAATTCTGGGTATTTCCATTGTGGTCTTGTTAAAGCACAAACTCCACTCCCGTAACAGATACACTGACACGCATTATAAATACAAAATTACAATACAATCCAATACAAAAATACAGTCACAAAACCATATACATAATACAATTCATCAACAAAACAATCTACTTAAAAGCCAACTTTTAGCTTTTAAACTAAAACTGACCATAATATTCCATTTATTTCCCAAAATGCCCCATAATATTAAAAACCTACGAACATACATAGTTTTAAAACGACATAATGTAATATCCATAAGACTTTGCCTAGTTCTATAACAATGTGCTCATTTCCCTAGAAAAAGTACATTCAAATAGAAGGAGCTCTTTTGATAATCTTATGTACCATTTTTATTTAATATATTCTAGTCTACTTTCTATAGGTAACCACCAAGACACTTAAAATGGGAAACTCCACATGTGTAAAACGATAAACCCTCCACTAACTAATTTCTGAGATTGTTGTATCTTTTAGAAACTTAATTGACACTAATAAATGCTGACATTAAAAATCTGTTTGTTCTAATGTCTATCATTATAGGACTTTCAAGCCATATTTACAACCTTAAATAATTGTCAAGGATACATCAAGATAATTAACGGAAGTTATATTTGATATTAAACAATCCCCCACCTAACAGACAACTTAGAAACCTTATTCAAATTTTGTTAGACCCAAATAAAAAAAGTTTTTACCTAAATGCAACTCAGTTTGTTTTCAGAGAGCCGTCTTTTACCTTACAAAGCTCCTTACCTAAATTCACTTGTATCCTACCAAACATCCTTATCTGAAATTAATAAAGCATAATCATCAGCATATAAAACAAATTCAATCACAAACTGCTTGCATGTCATTTTATGAATAAAAGAAACAAAAGAGGGCCTAAACACTTCCCTGGGGGGCTCCATTTTTAACCAAAGTTTCCTCAGAAAGAACCCCATCAATTTCTACTTCTGAACCCTCCCAGTAAAAGAATTCAACCAGGCTATCACTTTACTTGAAAAACCCATGACACTTAACTTGTCTAAAAGTATCGAATGATTTACTGTGTTGAACGCTTTCTGAGGTCTAAAAGTACCATACCACACATTTTACTTCATCTATCTGCCTCTTATAAAATTTTAAATAAAGTAAAGAAGTATCAGCCGAGTGAGATTTCCTAAAACCTGACTGAAAATCATACATTAAACTACTCTTAGTTAAATATTCATTCATCTGTTTATACACAATTCTTTATAACATTTTTGAGGCCACACTAAGAATGGAGATTGGATGATAGTTTCCAGGATCACATCTGTTACCTTTTTTAAATTACGGAATGATTTTAGCTAACTTCATATCAGATGGAAATATACCATTTTCCAAGGAAAGATTAACAATAAATGTAATAGTTGGAGCTATAATATCTGCAGCATCTCTTAAGAATCTAGCTGGAATATCGTCCAGCCCAGTTGACTTAAATAATGAAAATAATGAATACAAATTAATTGGCAACTTTATTTTTTATCAAATTCTATCTTGCCGTCAATATCTAAACCTATATTTGATACAGAAGATGTTGATTTACCAATTGATTGGAATCTATTCAACACCTTCCACAGAGATTTAGGATCTTCTTTGTTTTCTTGTATTTGTTCTTTAATAAAATTATGTTTTGTCTCCTTTATATTTTTCTGTCCTAAGTTTCTAAGTGCTTTAAATTTTAGATAGTCTTCCTGATTCTTAGTTCCCCTGTAAATCGAAAGAGCCCTATTCATGTTTTGTAATATTTCCAATATTTTCTGATCCATCCAAGGACTAGTTCTTTGCTTAACTCTCACCTGTCTAAGGGGGGCAATTTTGTCCACTACTTTAAGAAATAAAACTTAAAAAAATGTCCAAGCATCATCAATTATTGCAATATTTTGAATATCATTCAAATTAACTCTTTTAAGATAGTCTTAAGATACTAAATCTTATTTTACTACGTTTTCTTGTACCAAAAATTATATTATGATCACTAATACCATATTCAATTACACCCTTCTGGGAAATATATTTTTCATCAGATACCAAAATAAGATCAATGGTACTTTCCCCTCCTTCCCAGACTCTAGTGGATTTGTTTATTATTTGGGTTAAATGGAATGATTGGCATAATGACTATAAAAGTTTAAAATTATCCCCTGTTCTATTAGATATGTTTGTATTAAAAATCCCCCATAATAATACATTATTTTGCAAAATCATCGTTATTATTGTTCAGAACAAACTCAAGTCCCTCAAAAAAATTATTTTGACTGGGTGGACGATAACAAACTCCAAATAGTATGGGCTTAGTCGCAGGCAACAATAAATCCAAGAACAATAACTCCTGCTCCATATTAATGTCTAACACATTAAAATTTATATCCGATCTAATAAAAATACAAACACCTCCTCCTTGTCTATTTCAATCCTTCCTAATAACATTATAATTATCTACTTTTATTTAATTGTTAGTTACAGACTAATCTAGCCATTTTTCTGTTAAGCAAAAAATCCCCACTTTACAATTCGTAAGTAAGCACCTTATTTCATCAATCTTAGGTAACAAACTTCTTATATTTAAGTGCACAAAATATAGAGTCTTTTGTGTTAAATAGTCCCCAAACAAATCGACAGAACCTCTTGATGCTGGAAGAGTCTCCTCATCAACTAAGCTCTTATCGTGTTCAGCGCCCTTCTGATCCACGAGACGTCCTCTCTGACAAACTGTCCTGTCCAAACTAGACCTTGCAGCCTCCTCGTCACCCATCACGACCATGCCATCATCCACGAAAAGGTGTGATATATTTTTAGCCATGGTGTTAATATTTGGAGCCCTGTCACTGCATGACACTCGTACTTGTACAACAGCGGAATTCCGTTCAGCCAAGTACGATCCAGAATCCAAAACTCGACCTTTGTTAAAACCGGGACAAACTTACCCATTAGGACCTGGAGAAGGGTGAATGTCGCCTGATAATAACAGGGATAGGATGATAACGAATTTTCCAGCGTTGGAGTAATGTTTTGAGATCGAGGGCCTGGACGAGTGTACATGTAATAGGGAAAAGATAATATTCTGCCCGTAGCCAATAGATACAACGTCGCATCTTTCTTCAGATAAAACATTAAGGAATCGCTTATTATCAGAGAAGGTTTCACTTGATGGGCACAAATTACAAACAATAACAAACGCCAAAACCAAAATCACAATGCCGTGTCCACCTGTCGCCATGTTACCGGAAGTGTAACTTATATATATATTCTGAGAAATGAAGTCCGAACTGCGAGATATAAATTCACAATTCTGACTTTTTTTTTCAATTAAACTGACAATTTTTTAAACTCAAAACAATTCAGAATTGACTTTAACTTGAACTTTAACTCAGAATTGTGAGATATAAACTTGCAATTTCGAGTTAAAGTCCAGTTTTGAGGTCGCAAAAAGACTGATATGATAAAAAAAGTCAGAATTGCAAGTTTATATTATGTAATTCTAACTCGCAATTGTGAGTTTATATCACGCAATTCTGACTATATCTCGCAGTTCTGACTTTATAACTCGCAATTGCGAGTTTATATTTCACAATTCTTTGAAAAAGTCAGAAAGTCAGAAAAAGTTGCAATAACCTTTTTAATTTTTTATTCAGTGGCGGAAACGGGCTTCCAAAAATATCTGACTTTTTACCATGGTTGAGCCCCATTTAGAACCGAATTACTAATGCTTTTTAAATTTCATCTTAATTTAGCAGTTGATACCTCACTTCAACTCAAGTTCAAATGCAGTATTGCTATATGATGTTAAATGTGTGTATATGTTATATATATATTCACTTCATGATTCTTTTCAATAAAATAAGCTCTATCATAGATGTCTGACAGGGACTTTAGAATCCTGTCTCTTTAAGCATTTTGAATGAAGTACATCAGAAAGCAATTTAAATAACATACGGCTATCCTTATAAGTACTTTTAATATTTAAAAGTAAGTACTAGTAAGTTAAAAGTAAAACTAAGTAGAACTGTAAAATAAATACCTTTACTGGATTCATATTTTGTCAGGGTTTTAACTCAAATATATGTTGTCCACCACTGGCTATATTCAAAAGCATTGGGGTGATATACCTTAATTAGATCCAATGAATCCATATGTATGCCTGTGTGTGGCTGTACAGTGCTATTTTTACCAGAAGACTGACACATTTCCTAGACATGTTGGACCTAGACCTCTCCCCTCATCAGAATGTCCATGACCACAGTCCAGAGCCAGGCTTTTTATGGGTCAGCTTCTGTGAATGAAGAAATGACATCAAAGTCCATTCTGAAGTGCATTGGCTTGACTGAGAGGAGTCACCATCCCTCAACGACAGCCAATAGCGGCAATTCAGAGGAGGTGGGAGCGTGCGGCATTATACGTTTGACCTTTTGCCATGTAGAATTTGCAAGCAGGTCGATTGTGCTGTGGCTTTCCCATCTGATTCTTTCTGCCTCATTGTTTTCAGCGGAGATGCGTTTAATATAGTCAGTGATATATTTGCTGCCTCATTGTTTCACAAGGGAGGCTTGTTCGTGACCGCTTCCCGTGGTGGGCCTCTTGTTTTTGGGGAGAATAGCTGTCAGTACGATCTGGGTTCCCTTGAATTGGGGCTGCCTCATGCTGAGCCAATTTCCTCAAAGCTCATTTACTCTTTTCTCCCTCCAGTTCCCCTCACATATGTTGTTTCCCTTTCATAGACAGCAGATATAAATAATATCTCTTTGAGTTCGCATTGGAAATATAATGGAGTGATATTTTTGTGGCAAATGTTAATGAAGGAAGAATGACATGGATACCTGTCGTCAGCTAGAGGACACAGCTGGACGGAGATCTAGACTAGCTTGACCCCTTGTCCTTTCGTTCCTAGGCTTCTGGCTTCAGTGGAGGATGCAGCTGCTTACTGCTAATCATATTAGATGATTCCATAAATTAATTTAGGATTTTCCCAAAATTCCTTGCATTACAATATTAATATCATAAAGTGCTTGTGACTATGACATACATTCAACAGAAGTCGAGATGTTTTGCTACATTTAAAATACTAGATGCCCCAAGCAAACTGTAATTCTTAGAAATGTAACTTCTACTGTCTTATTTAATAAAGCATTAAGAGTTTCTAGCTGTTCCACTGAGCAGAGGGCTGCTTTGTAGTGTTGCTATTTCAAGTTTCAGGTGCCATTCAGCTGCTATCTGAATTGAATCACAATAACCTGTTTAAAGTAGTTGTGCGAAACAAAGTTCGTTATGTAACGCTTTTCTACTCTGTTCCGGCTCAAATGTTGCTGAATCACAACGCCCCTGTAAGTTCATCAGATAACGCAATCTCAGAGAACAATCTAATTAAAATGGCAAACATTTTAAATTAGTGTGTGCTATTTTGGCAGCGTGTCCACGCAGTTTGAGATATGCAGAAAGCAACTTCATCAGTTGTACCTGGGTCAAAGTCACCTTGAGATCATTTGTTCTAGTCCAGCAAGATTTAAAACCAAATTTTGAGTTATGGCCCTTCACTTTATCTGGTTGACTGTGCATGCTTTGAATGCTGATATTAGGAAAGCTTATCGCCTTGTCATTAAGATTCATCACCACTATGCATATTTGAGATTGCTCAAGAGTTATTTTTCACCCAGAATGCTTAATTGGGGGAGTTAACCATCCGTGTCACGTGATTTAACGGTGGTTCATGACACAATGCTGAAGGCTAATCTGATCTCCTGTGGCCTTTTAAAATATTACTTTAGTCGAATGGGGACTTTTTATAGTATTGTTGTGAAAGGCTTGGCTTCATGCCTTGAACGATGTTAGACGAGGATGACTTCGTTCCAGCTGTTTGCGTATTGTAGCAGTTTCCTTCTGTACCTGCAGAGGGCTGCAAATCTAATGAGGCTAGAAACGTTTTTGTAATCACTTTCACTCCACAGAGGAAAGAACATATATGCTTCAACACATACACATGTGCTTCGAAAGGCCAAAGACTGGCCGAGGGAGAGAGTTATAATTACTATATATAATTGCATCATGAATCATTATTATTGTCTGGCTAAGCTAGTGTTCACAAAGCTACTGTAGTATTGTTTAAGTATAAGTGAGGCTTTAAAAATAATACTATTGGTCTTGTTAAAAGGTTTAATGCACTTTCAGTGCTTTAATTACTATGGCCTGTGTTTTTGTGAGAACAGACCAGAATACATGTGTCTCAACTATGAAGGCCAATCAATAGCTAGTAAGGAGAGAAGATGAGCAGGTGGAGCTGTAATTATGATGTCAGCAGCAGATGTCTGGGAACACAATCACTCTCATCTTCGAGATACATTTGTCCACAGAACCACAGAGTCAGTCAGTTTCCAGACTCTAGGTTATTGGCAGAAACCTTGTACCAGCACGTTAGGCCTATTTCTTTTTATTTATTCCAACATTGTGTAAACTTTAGTAAAACGTGTGTTTATTGGTTAGATATGTTTCCCATTAATGTTATTTAAATGTTTTTTGTCACACTTTATTGAATTCAATATTATCAGAATAACATGCCAAGTCCCAAGCCCTTACCAACTATCTTTCCAGCGTATGAGCTGTGACGTCAAAGGCAGCACACAGGAAGCAAGTCAATTTCATGCTTTTTAGAGCCTTTCAGAAAAAAAAAATCTGTCACTTGTAAAATATCTACTATATCATAAAATGAATGAATGAAATAGGCTATATGTTGCTTGCAAAAAATATTTAATTAGAGTGCATGTTACTTTCCAACATACAGTGCCCTTCATAAGTATTGGAACAGTAAATACAAAATGTATCTGTTGGCTGTGGAGTCAAGCCATTTGCAAATATGATTAAAAGATGAATATGAGACAAAACTACGGAATGTAAAATTTTATTATTAGCCGTTTCAACACATACATGTTTTAACAAATAAAAAGAACAGTACTTTTAGAGTTAATCCCACTCATTGATGTGAGCATAAGTATTGGGACAGTTGAATATAAGGCAGATATAAAAGATTAAAAGCTATTATTTAGTTGCAGATCCTTGCACACAATCACAGCAGTGAGTCTGTGACCCATAGACAGCTCAACCTGGCAAAGACTGAGCTTCTTGTCTTCCCTGCCACTCCAATTCTACAGCATGAGTTCACCATCCAGCTAAGTTCTTCTACAATTACTCCATCAAGTTCATTAAGAAATCTTGGTGTAATTTTCGATGACCAGATGACTTGCAAAAACTACTCGATCTTGCAGGTTTGCATTGCACAACATCAGAAAGATCAGGCCCTTCCTTACACAGCATGCAGCCCAACTTCTTGTCCAGGCCCTTGTCATTTCTAGACTGGACTACTGCAATGCTCTTCTAGCTGGACTTCCATCATGCACAATCAAACCTTTACAGATGATTCAGTACAGCAGCACGACTGGTCTTCAGCGAACCCAAAAGGGCCCATGTCACACCTCTCTTTATCTCCCTGCACTGGCTCCCAGTTGCAGCTCACATCAAGTTCAATACACAGATGCTTGCTTATAGAAGAGCCACAGGCTCAGCACCCTCCTACTTCCACTCACTTATGACAATCTACATCCCCTCAAGAAGTCTGAGATCTGCAAGCGAGCGACGCCTCATGGTGCCATCACAGAGAGGCACAAAATAAAAATAAAAAACTTTCTAAATCTTCCTCTTTATCTTTCTCTCCTTCCCTTGCTAGCTTGTACTTATTTGAACTATGCCTGATAATTGGTGTTAGGGGCACTTCCTCTGTCTGTTTGCCTCTTCAAGATTAATCACTTTATGTATTCCCCAATTGTAAGATGCTTTGGATAAAAGCGTCTGCAAAATGACTAAATGTAAATGTAAATCACTCTCCAGAACGTTTTCATTCACCGTTCCTGGCTGGTGGAATGAACTTCCCACCCCCATCTGGAATGCTGAATCCCTGACAATTTTCAAGTGACACCTGAAAACTCATCTCTTCCATCATCACTTGACTTCATCTTAAAAAAATAATAAAATAAAACCTTCGCTCTTTTTCCTTAACTTTGCTCTATTTCCCTTAACCTCTCACTGTCTGGCTAGAATTTGCTCTGAACAATGCCTATAAATTTGTATTACAAGCACTTCCTGTGTCTGTTTGCCTTTTTATAATGTATCGCTTATTGTATTCCTCAATTGTAAGTTGCTTTGCACTTACCTCTGTGTTCTGTGTTTATCTGGTGACATTTGGGGCCATTCACATTTTTTTTTTTTTGGTACACATTTGCAAGATGGACGAAACTGCAAACTGCAAGATGGACGAAACGCATTGCTTAAGTTAACAGTTACACTTTATTTAAAACCATCTCTCTAAACCTTAACCTAAACATATATTTTCCATCCCACTGCCCTGTATCTCATATTTTAAATGCAAAATGATATACTGTGCAAATTACAACTAGGTATTTCAATCATAAAATTGCTAGCATATGTACAAAGGCTTAGTTGGGATTGTGTGGTACTATTTCATGAATATATCGTAAAATCTGAAACACAAAACTGTCTCACTTTTCTGTCTTTGCTTTTCACCAAGATCACACTGAGATGGTATCATACAATCTGACAAGCAACAATAGCAAAACACAACAAATCACACAGTGTGCACCTTCACCCCTGTCAGTCGGTGCACTGCTGTGTTTGATAACACAATAAACTTAGTAGTAGAATCAAAGACGAATCAAACAATAAGAGCTCAGTATCTGCATCGCATAATAACAATAGAGAAATCACACACCAACAAAAGCATGTGTGAACGTTTAAAGGAATAAAAGGGTTTCGCTGCTAGTTTGCGTTAAGACGAAAATCCTCTAATTACCAAGAGAACGTTTGATATTTTTCAGAAGTTCCAAAGATTTGGCAGGGGTAATTATCGCTGGTGGTTGCATACAGTATAAGGGCTGCACTCTAAGTATTTTTTGTAATAAGGGTTCAGCTTTTCTCTATTCTAGGGGCCCAGAACTCACAGCATCACCCTTTTTTTCCCAGCTGCCCTGTGGTGACATTTGACATTTCTTAAATTACTTTGCTGATACGACCAGTAATTAGGAATGAAAAATCACTTCCTTTCATTTTCTACAAGGCTCCTTGGCTAATTGGCTTTTTGTTGCAGTGCAGTTTTGAACGAGTGGTGACAGGAACTTGTGCCTCACCTCTTAAAACCTCTAAAGAAAATGCCATTCTAAATCAGTAAGGCGCCAGCCATGATCGTGCATAGATTTCTGTAATAATTTGATTTCCAGCAGTGAGACAATGTCACATCTGTGGTCTCATTAAAGTTTTCTCAGATCAGGCCCTCATCAAGATGTAGAGGATCCGTCTGTCCTCCTACGCTTTACATTGTCACCCTTGTTTCTCACTCCTGAGAAAATAATTTTGTTCTGGAAATTACACGTATTGAGGTGCAAGGTGTAATTTGACCCATTATTTACATTAATTTGGGACTTTCCTCAAAGTCTGTGTGTTTAGTTGCTTCACACCACCGCTGAGACCCCACAGGCTGTTGTGTATGTACATATTGTGTATGTAATATAAAGGGGTGTGCAGCTGCTCATTGTAGCTTCTCGTGTCATAATTATAATATGCGCACAAAGATTGATACCACTTAATTGGATCTATACAAACATTAACTAGATCTTAATGTCAGATATAAGTAAAATATATATGTACAAAACAAGTAGGTACTTGAATGATCGAACCAAGTCCAACACAAAAATATAAATTCAAATATAACCACATCCAAAAACACTAATTAGTCATTTTCTGTTAATGTGAAATAGCCAAATGTTAATTATTTTATATTGCATACTGTTAAATGTTACAAAGTTTATAGAGCTATATGAGAGCTAGTTGAAACATAGAGCTATATGAATTAAACGATGACAATTGCAGTTTGATACATTTGATTAAAAATATTGTTGTGAATGATTTTGTGCTGAAAATTTGTTATGATAGGCCTTTATCCCTCCATTATCGAATGTGGCACCTTTCACATCTCCGCATATCTTGATTTTAGGGATGATAAATATCTATAGGATTACTTATGTCTTTAAACGCAAATGTCAGCCCTGCGGAGGCTGTACACTTAATGTTGAATCATGCTGATATTTTCATTCAAGCCCCCTTACACAAATCTGAAGATATGTTGAACCTTTCCTTTGGGATTTCCAGACCCTAGTTTAAATGTCAAGTGCTCCAGCTGGAGATGGTGCACAATGCCCTTCGAGATGTTACCCCCTGCTTTTTGGCCTCTGTCATTCCACTGTATATTTGCCTCTTTTCTACCCTTTCCTCTTCCACCTTGACTCCGTTTCCTGCCGTCGCAGTATAAGGCCGATGTATTCCAGCAGTGCAATTTCTTTCATACGCACAGCAGTTCTCAGTGGTAGAGCTCTTTCACTGATACACACACACACACACACACACACACACACAAACAGGTTGCTGAAATGCTGTGCGAATGCTCACCACTTGTTCGCAATGCTTGAAGGTTTTTTTTTTTCATCTACTCTTGTATTGATCTAGTCTCCATATGTAATGACATCCATGCTGCATGGCTTTAATGTCTACATACCTTCTGCACTTCGTTGCTTTTAATTTGCCTTTGAGTCAGACATCCCAGTTCTTCCAAAGCACCCGGTGCATTAATTAAAGGATTTCTGCAACAGCGTACTTCAGGAGCCAAAGCTATGGTAGGGGTGGCAATAAAATTATAAATAATCACTTCCATCCAGACTACCATGTGGAATTATAGCCCAAATATGCCCTGTTTTGAGTCAGACCCTCATGTTTATTTGATGAGTTGTTGGGAACTAAAATAGCGTAACAGTCACTGTAGTTTCAAGTTTACCGGTGTAGATCCTGAGAGGTTTGTTGTGAAGTTCCAGGACATGTCATCACACAGTATGTGTTTCTTGAGACATTGGTGTTATTTAAGTTGTTTTAAGTGAGGACGGATTTTTCGAAAAGCACAAGTTTCAGACAGTATTTGGTTCCATTGTTTGCTTTATTTTGTATGTAAATTTACATTTGATATACTCACATTAAATTTAACTAGATAATCTTATTCCAACATGTCTTTTCAGGCATATTAATTCATAGTTTAAATAACATTTTAGGGTTGGAATAGGGTTGGATTGGATTGTTTATATTAATAAATTAATATATTGAACATTCTAAAATGTGATTCATGTCATTACACCAGCCTTTATTCTTGTTCATGTTGAAAACAGTTACTTTACTAAACAGTTACTACAGTTACTATATATATTATTATTATTATTTTTTGTCATTTAGCAGACACTTTTATTCAAAGCGATTTACAAATGAGGACAACAGAAGCAATCAATTGTATTATTACAACAACTAAAAACAGATCCAAAACTAAAAGCTAAAAACTTTATAAATACTACCTATACGCATTTTTTAATAAAGAAATTAAATAAAAATGACAAATGCATACAACAACATTTCTAAACTTAACATTTCAATAAAAAAAAACTTAAAAAAAATGATATACAGGTGCATCTCAATAAATTAGAATGTCATGGAAAAGTTCATTTATTTCACTAATTCAACTAGTGAAACTCGTGTATTAAATAAATCCAATGCAACTGTCAGATCAGCAGTCTTCCCCATGACCGTGTAGCCAAGTGAACCAAACTGAGAGACCATTTTGAAGGCTCAGGAAACATTTGCAGGTGTTTTGAGTTGATTAGCTGATTGGCATGTCACCATATTCTAATTTATTGAGATGTAAATTTGTGGGTTTTTGTTAAATGTGAGCCAAAATCATCACAATTAAAAGAACCAAAGACTTAAACTACTTCAGTCTGTGTGCAATTAATTTATTGAATACACGAGTTTCACAATTTGAGTTGAATTACTGAAATAAATGAACTTTTCCACAACATTCTAATTTATTGAGATGCACCTGTATATATTAACATTATTTGTTTGAAAATGTAAGTCTTTTTTAACATTGTATATGTACTTACAGTCATCCTTAAGTATTAATTTCATTTATAAAAAAATCTGTAGTACTAGTAATATCGGTATTCAAAAACCAAACTTTTGAACAGTAGTGTACTGTATATAAATGTATATCTAATGTTTTTGGAAATAGCCCACATGTTATGTGTACATTTAGATATAACTGAAATTATATTTCAGCTACCTCAGATCAAATTCAAAATTTTAATGAAATGTAAAAAGCATTTGTTGCTTTTTAAATTCTGAATGTTGCACCATCCTGCTACAGGAGCGGATGAATAACCCACTGGTGCTATTGGTAAGGAGATTGCAGTACTTGAACTTTAAGCCAACTTCCTAAAGAGCACAGGCTCCATGTAACCACAATGAGGGACACTTAAGCCCTTCATTTGTATTCAGTTTGTAGATTGTCAATAAACCGATGGAGATAGTGGTCTTCATGGAATCATAGGTTTAAGGCGGAGGTGAACACAAATTGCTGAGGCAGGCCTAGGGATGAAGAACAAATTTATGCACAGTGATCATATATCATCAGATGTACTGTACCATTAAACTTGACTGATAAGGAAAAACATGAAAGTTATTTTAAGGTGCTTTGGGCACCAATTACAAGAGGCCAGTTGTTGTTAGTTTCTTCAGTCCAGTTAGAGAGGAAAAGGTTTACTGTAAACATAATCGTTTCCATAGACGCAATTTAAAAGAGAATGAAAAATGTCAGACTGAAAATGGGTCTATTAGTAATTTAGCACATCAGCAAATCCTCTTTCAAAGCCTTTCTTGTAATGGACAAAGGGAAGTCCGAAAGGACAAAGTTCATACAGTCTTCAAAGCCTCAGGAGTCAGGACTCAATCATTTTCTGCATCGACAAAACTATTATGCTGGGAAACTATTTGGCCTTCTGCATCTATTGGCAGATTGCAAATGCGCATCCTCTTTGTACCATCAAATCTTTCAGACATTATAGCTTAAATGAGAATACTTTAATCTGATTCTTACATCCTGGGATTTTATTTATTCTCTCTAAACGACCGAGAGACACAGACGGTCTTTTGTTCAGAATTAAGAGGCTTTTCACAGTCCTCCTTGACGTGTTTGGAATCATCTCGGGCTTCAAGAAAGGCTGTGTTTGCTGACCATTTAACATGCTTTGGCGTGTGCTCATTCTCAACTCACCTACCCTGCAGAAATCTGCACAATTTGTGACGTTTCATAAAAATGGATGCAGTGCATGTCCTGACAGCTCTGTTGATAATTTTTCTCCTCTCTCTTTCACCTAGTGGACTAAACATTTCCACAGAAATAAGATGTCGTATCAATACTATATTTGCATTTTCAAATATTTAAAATGTGATATATACAATCTGAAACATTTATATATTATTCTATATCTGTCTAAATCTATATAAACACAATATAATATTGTTTTCATATTATTTATACTTGATAATACCATTTATTTTGCTTATTAATGAAAATAAATATAGATTAATGTTAAACATTAAAGGTCCAGGAAACTTTCATCAGTTCAGCTGTCTGCTTTTCACCATTTCCTCCAAAGTGACTTTGCTCTTGTGCTTCTGGAACATTCCTTGAGTTCCTTCTGAGAGGTGCTGCAGTTCAGCGATAAGCATTGCTCTCTTTCACATTCATTCTTCCGCCATGCTTCCCTGAAGTCCTAAAGTCCTATCAACGCCTCCAGCCAGTGTGTGTGACAGAGAACGTGTGTGCTTTGTGTGTGTGTTTTTCCTCCCTTATGTTATTGTTTTTGTGCAATGTGCTTATATAACCTTACATCATGCTGTGCTTTCACCATTTTCAAGTTTATATTTTGTAAAGCCCTGAGAGGTTTTATATATAACTATTTTTTAGTTTCACTTTTGAGGGCTCAAAGTTTGGAGCTTCAGTTGCTTCTCTGTTTTGCCTGGAGTAACCGAGGCACAGTTTAGAGAGGATTTAAATTAGAACAGCCACATACGCTCCAAACACATAAGGACTGCTGCTGATCTCGAAAAAATGTTGATTACAGAAAACATGGAAAATTAATTTGAAAGTGCCATTTTTCATAGTCACATTTGGAGCAGCACACTGTTGTTTTGAGTGGCCACTGTGTTGAAACATAGTTTGTGTTTTTTAGGGAAGCATCCGTCGTAATCCTAGTCAATGAGCATTACTGCCATTATGCTGATGCGATTTTACAGCACACAAATATATCAGAATCGAAACAATGAAGGCGGCTCAAGATGCACAGCGTATTGGCCCGTTTTTCAAAGCGTGTTCTTCCAGGCGCGAGAGAACGCAGGCCCCCATCATTGTTGGCTCACCATCAAAGTGAGCTGGGAAACAAGGCTAGCCAGCTGGGAAATGGCACATCAGCAAAAACAGAGCCAATCAACATTCGCCCAGGCTCACCCGGAGAACAATAATGCAAGGGCTGGGAAAGTATCTACTGGCACTGTGCTGGGCTCCACAGGGTGCATGATCCTTACTTACCCTCCAACCTGTTTTAGACATTAGAGCACTGTGGCTTTCATTAGAGCAAAGGACTCTTTTCATCATCAGCCTTTACCGAGGCATCTCCAGAGGTGGGGTGAAAACCTGCTCGTGCGAATGTGTTATGTGTCGGCAAATGAGCAAAGGAAATTAAATGTGATTGGTGCTTCATTGAGCTTTTTTTTACATGTTCAGTGCTTGTATGATCAAATTATGTGTACTATTAGTAAAAAAAAAAGAAGAAGATAATGTGTATTTTTACATAACTTTTATTTTATTTAGTTCTTGTTAAAGGAATAGTTTACCCAAAAATTAAGATGTGCTAAAAATGGCCATTCAATTTTTTTCTTCTTCAGAGAAGACTTGGAGACATCATATGCTCACCAGAGGGTCCTCTGCAGGGAATGGGTGCCGTCAGAATGAGAGTCCAAACAGCTGATTAAAACATCACAATAATCCACAAGTAATCCATACAACTCCAGTCCATTAATTAATGTCTTGTGAAGTATAAATCTACAAACAAATCCATCAATAAGATATTTTATAATTTAACTGTTGCTTCCAGGAGTCCATAATCTATAATAATGCTTCCTCCAATGAAAAAGTCCATTCCCTGTTGTCTTACATCAAAATCCACAGACATATTTGTTTAGAACTGCTTTCATGTTTTCACTCAAAAAAGGTGCTTGAGCATTTGTCTCTTTTATTGAATACGTCAAGATGAAGATTCAGACAAGATGTTTTAGTGGAGAAAGAAATATAATGGATACAGGGCTCATTTATTTTAATCCATAAGCAACAATTTGAAGTTAAAAACACCCAGCCTTTCCTCTTCTCAAGATGTTAATTGATGGACTGGAGTTGTGTGGATCATTTTTGATGTTTTTATCAGCTGTTTGGACTCCCATTCTAACGGCACCTATTCAGCGCAGAGGATCTATTGGTGAGCAAGTGATGTAATGCTAAATGTCTCTGAATCTGTTTAGATGAAGAAGCAAACTCATCTACATTTTGGATGGCCTGAGGGTGAGTACATTTTCTGAGTTTCAAAAAAAAGCTGAGTTTCATTTTTGGGTGATGTATTCCTTTAAACTGGATTTCCGCAGTTGGGGAATGATGCAGGTTTTGACTGCAGAAGCGGTGCAACTGTTGTGAATTCAGCTCAGCATGTGGCATTTGAGAGATTATCGCTCTCCATGGTACTGAATATCACTTGCCTGTTTAGCTCAGGCTTATTTATGAAGAGAAGGAAAGACCTCGCCTGCATTGCCTCAAACATTTGTGTGTGTATGTGTGTGTATTTTTTCTAATATAGTATAAAACTAGGAGCAAGATTGTGTCCGTATCCATTCTGCTTTGTCAGCAGGTGTGCTGGCACTAAAATTAACTCTTATAGATAAAAGACCAGCCATGTTGTTTGGCAAGCTTTATAAGGACTTATTTCGCTCCAACTTTGTTATGTTATATAATTAGAAATGGCCAAACCTTTTTTGTTTTTCGTTGTTATGCTGACATTTAATTTAATAGTAGTTTAAAATAACATACTAATGATTTATGCATGACAACATATTCCCCTAATTTAGTTGTATTGCCATCTTAGAGCCTGGAATGACTATTAGACTAGTAAAATGGTATTTTATAGATATGTTTTATGTCTGATGTTTGTATCTTTGTATAAAAATAAGATAGCTGTCTCAAATAACACAGTTTCAGATTGTGTTATTGATAGAGTTGTAATCAAGCATAGTTATATGGACATTTACTATGTGGGTGCATGTTCTATATTGCAATGCTTTAAACACCTTTCTCTTTTGTCTTAATATTAATAATAATCCACACTGAAAATGTAACCGAAGTATTAAAAAAAATCTGGATATACATAAATAAATAATAGAAAATAAATAATATGAGTTCATATTGAAAATCTGAAGACTGATTGATTGATTCTAAACAGTGTTCCTGTGGCTCAGTGGTAGAGCATTGCGTTAGCAGCGCAAAGGTTGTGGGTTCAATTCCCAGGGAACACATGTACTGACAATAAATGTATAGCCTGAATGCACTGTAAGTCGCTTTGGATAAAAGCGTCTGCTAAATGCATAAATGTAAATGTAAAATTCTTTGTTTATTTATTTATTTTTCGGATAAGGGGGGGAAATTAGAAAAAAAATAACATTATGACATGAAATGAAAAATACATAATAGAAGCATTTTGATTAGTGGCCTTGTGGAATATAGTCATTAATCTTCTTTAAGTATAATAAAGTTGAAAATGATTCCACTATTATATATTTGACTGTGTGTGACAGGACTGCAGTGTGCTTAGAATATAGTGAACTATTTAAAACTGCATGGAATACACTCATATATGGAATAGGACATTTTCCCTAAATATAGGAGCTAGAAATAAAAGTATGACATGCTCAGAGAATGTAATTGATTATGCTTCAGGAGCGCATGTATGGTAAAGACAACATGCCTAAAAACACAGAGGCAGAAAGAGGGACATGTATGGAATTTATTGAATAGCTTCAAGGCGCATATATGTAAGTGCATAAATGGCTTCTGGAGTTGTCTTGGCAAACATAACTCAGCTTTGTTACTTTGTTAATAAAGTCTATCTTTGGCTTCAAAAATTTTCCAAAAAGAAAGATTCCACAGATGTTTGGACCACACTCTGCATAAAGAAATAATACAAAATAATGCAATCCAAAGCTCTAGAAACCTCAGAGTACACCATAAAAAAGGTCATGTACATTCAATTTAGAAACTTGCATTCAATTACTTTCATTGTGATGTACAATGATGGTCTAAATGGTTATTCAACAGCAGCTGAGTGCAGTTTGGCAAACATTTCAAACCCTTAATAAGCTGTAGCAGTTTGACCAGTGAAGTCCTCGGAGCCAGCTGAATTATCTCTCTCAAGCTCTGGCAAGTCAGGCAACAGCAGAAAGAGAGAACATTTTACAATTTCTCTCTGACATGAGACAGAAAAATGCACGACAGACACCTAGCTGTCAAGGACAGTCTATCTATTATTTATCTCCATCTCCATCTCTGTCTCTCTTTCTTTCTTTCTTTCTTCTTTCTTTCTTTCTTTCTTTCTTTCTTTCTTTCTTTCTTTCTTTCTTTCTTTCTTTCTTTCTTTCTTTCTTTCTTTCTTTCTTTCTTCAAAAATATTCCAAAACTCTCTTCCTAAAGCCATAAAGCCCTTGTCCAGCTTTCACAGAAATGTGAAAATTAAATATTTTTTATTAGAGCAGTCAAATAATATTTTTTTTGTAGGGTGATTAGTGGAAAATCCCTTATTAAATGTGCTAATTCTTTCTTTTTATTCATTGTTTTTATACAATTAATTGACAGACTCAATTTAAATTAATTTATTAATTTATTATAAAATATTTCTTAGTCTTATCTCAGCTCAATGGAGAGTCCCTATGGTGTGCATGACTCTGGTTGTAGTATGTTTCAAGTTAAGTGCTATTTTCTGGTGATGATGGTCCCTGCTGAAATGAGGCAGAAGGAGAGGTGTAATCTTTCTTTCTAATCTCATTCTGTGCTTAGTGTCTCAGAGGTAAATGGATCTCTCACCCACATCTCACGACTGCTAACTCACTTGAAGTTTTCATATCGCACGGCCGTACGGTACTCTCACCTCTCCACCCAAATGAGGCTGTACTTCCTGTAGGCTTCATATTACTATCCTCAATCCCACACAGAGTTATAAATTCATAATTTCTGCATGTAAGACATCAAATGATGCTCATTTAAAGAGATAGTATACCCCCAATTAAAAATACTTGTATGTTGTTCCAGGCAACATTATTTGTATACATTTGGCGGAATTGTATACATTTTAATTAAATCAAAAATTAAATAAAATATTTTATGGGTTTGCTATTTATTTACTTATTTATTTATCCATCCATCCAACTAACCAACCAAATATGCTTCATTTAGGTGTTTCACTATCATATATCTCAGTCATAGCTATACCTAAGTTCTGTGTAAGGCATCAAAAACATGCTTTTAATATCCATCATATCTATTCACACTGGCATTCTGCAAGAAAGCAATATGGAAAAAATTGGCAATGGGTGTTATATCAAACACGGCCCCGCGAGAAACGTTCTCCGAGACAGGAGCAATCTATTTAAATCTAGCAAGTGTAATCAGACAGCCTCATCTGTGACTAAATGTCTAATGTAGAACAATGGGACTCTCTTTTGCCAAAATATGTGCTGCGTGCTCGGTTTCTCATTATTGATCCACATCGCGATGAGGAGATGAGATTTGTGGTCCCTCTGGTTCACAAGCAACCAGTGAAAAGAACACATTAGAGGAAATCTCTTCAGTGTACTCCTGAGAAAAGAGTGTTGTTTCGGGGTTTTTTTGTGGTTTGATACAGCTCTGTAATTTAAGCCGCCGCTTCAATTGGTGCTTCAGGGATGTTTCCAAAGGCACGCTGAGAAACATCTGTTAACAGATGAGGTTCTAGACAAAGCTCTGCCATATTGCCTTTGTTTGAGAACAATGTGATTTTTTTTTTAATCACAACAAGTCATATAAACACACCCTGAAGTTCTACTGTGAATTGCTATTTGTTGATATGTAAGTCTGCATATTATAGCACCTCAGGTTGAAGAAGAGTAACATCAAGGACTCCTGTAATTTCTTCACGTTGTGTTTTACTACAACCATGCAGGCTGCGAGCGCCCACTGATCTGTCCCGGGGTTTGATTTATGTCCCAGTGATGATCATGCCTGCAGGAGATCCATATTTCATTAATCAAATGTGTTCCACTCACGTTCCTCACCACAGGCAGAGTTGTAGTGTCGGTCGTTGTAAATTCCGGCTCACTTTTTTTGTCAGGGTCGAATTTCCACTCTACAAGTGCCAAATTCTAATAAAAACAGGCTTTGATGAGTAAATATGTTACTGTACCCTTTTAGATATTGCACACTATTGTTTAACATCTTCATAAGCAGGGTGTGATGTTTTAAACTTAAAAGATTAAATAAATAAATGTGTAAAAAGTGAAAAGCTTTCTCTCAGTGACTCTTTCTGTAAGTTACATTGATGCAATCACTATGAGCTGTTCAACTGATTTGTTCAAAAATGATGATTCATTCAGGAATGAAACATGCGACTCTTTGAGTGAACAAAATGTCTGATTCATTCAGGAACAAAGTAAAAAGCTGTCTTCATGAATGAGTCAATAATTGCATATTCATTCAACCTAATCCTTCAAAAACACTGACTAGTTCCAATATTAACCTCTTTGTTGAACTACCAGACTTACAATCAGATTGTTTTCTATATAAGCCTGTTTCTGCCACAAAATAAATTAAAATTAAATAAAAGTCAGAATTATGAGATTTAAAGTCACAGTTACCTTTTTTTTAATCCCATGGCGGAAACAAGCTTTCTTATTTTTCCGAATATATGCTTAGAATATAAAAAATTATCAGTTTATTAATTTGTAAGCTACTGGATGTTGACAACTATTCCGATGTGTTTATTTATTGAATTGAACATATCCAAAATTGTTAGCCATTGAGCAAAATAAACTTATCGGATGTGCTCCCATGAGCGGTGCAAAAGATGGGGACTAACAGCCAATTAAATGCATTCTAAAAAACTTAATCAAAATCAATGACTTGCTGCAACATAAGTACATTATTACAATTCATCTGCTGTGGAAAAATAACCATATTTGGCTGGAGTCAAATTTGACTCTGTGTTAATTTTGCAACCATGATCATAAATGATGTTAGTCTGCCTCTCACTAATGTAAGCAGAGTGAGATAATCAAATCAAAGAGATTCAAACCGCCTAATAAAGAAGGCGGTGGAACTTTATCTCAGTGGAAAATTTACCATCAAAAGTTGGGCTGAGAAGCCAAAAGGGTTTTGTTCTTGTCTTTTACTATTGTAACTCAAGGCCCAAGACAAAATTCTCAGCTCCACTGATTTTTTTCAGCATTCTCATTTGCAAGGCACATGCCCCATGTTGCCCTTTATTTGTGTTATTTATTTATTGTGTTTTAGTTGAGGTGGAGTGCTATGCATGGCATACAAAAACGGCAGTGAAGAGAGAGAGAGAGGCGTAGGCAGCCCATGTGAAGGCAATGGCCCCAGGGCAGGCAATGCAATGCAAAGCAAACAAGCTTAACAAGTGAAAGTGCAGCTGAGGCCCACCACTGCACCTCTCTCCTGCTCCGTTCCTCCTCCCCGCTTGCCTTCCCTCTCTACCCAGCAGAGATTTATGTACTGTGACACCACATCATATTACTGACCTGGATTCCCACTCCTGCTTGTTTGGCCAGCTGTTCTGACTGTTTTAACACCTTTTCTTTCATAAGTAACCGCTGTAAGCACACACATGTATCATTCCAGCTCTGTTGTTGGATTCCTGTTCCTTTTTTTCTTTGTCTTAGGACACTGTGTCCTAACGCTCCATATAACTGCACATTGACATCAAATATCTTCTGACTGTCTGGGATTGTGTCACATTGCAGAGCAGTGATGTGGACAGTATGGACAGATAAATATCTTGTCATATTGCATTTGGCCTAAAACATACTAAATGGAAAAAGTTCACCCAAAAATGTAAATTCATAATTCCAAACCAATAAATATTCTGTGGAACACAAAATAAGATACTGTTTTTTACACAGTGAAAAACAGTGTTCCTCAAAAACCTTTGTCTTCCATCTTGAAGGTGAGTAAATTATGTCACAAATGTAAATTTTGCATGAACTACCCCATTTATGTACAGATACATTACAGGTGCGCAGTCCCATTAAACATACTTAATGTCTGCTAATGTTTATGTGAGTATTAATTTAGTAGCATTTAGATTAGTGCTGTCAAACGATTAATCGTGATTAATCGCATCCAAAATAAAAGTTTTGTTTACATTATGTGTAATATGTACTGTGTATCTTTATTATGTATATTAATACACACACACACACACATACAGTATATATATTGAAAATATTTAGGTTTATACATTTATATATTCATATTCTTATATTTGATATTATATATAAATATTTTTAATATATAAACATAACATATTTTTCTTAAATATATACATGCAAAAACCTTTATTTTAAATGCAATAATCATTTGATAGCACTCATTTGAATATTTTAGATTATTAATATTTAGTTTTTCCTGTTTTCATTTTAATTTTTGTAAAGGTTTTATGAATTTTGTTATGTATTTTGGTTATTTTTAAAATTAATTTTTATTTCAGTTTTAGTTATTTTAGTTAGTTAAGTTAAAATAAAATAAGCCGCCTTGGTAATTATCTGAAATAAAATAAGTCTATATATATGTATATATGTATATCTATATTATATTAGTGTATATAATATATATATATATATTAAGTGCTGTCAAAGTTAACGTTAATAACGCATTAACGCAAATTCATTTTAACGGTACTAATTTTAATAACGCACGATTAACGCAGCGCATGTTTTCTGTTTGACCCGTGGCCCAACCCGTAGTTGGAGAAATGGAGATGCACAGTGTTTCCAACTTAGCAACATTGCAGACCCCTTTAGTGACTTTTTTCCCTTCAAAAAAGCGCCCAAACCTTATTTAGTCTCTGAGAATCGCCGGTTGGGTGATCTTCACAAGCTGCACACTTGAGTTTGAACACACATTTGAGTTAGTTAAGTCAGTTGAGTAATTTGAGTAATCTCAAAATGACCTACAAATCCTTATGCACAAATCATTCTGAATAAAACTGATTAATGATTCGGTCTGACATTTTGAAACACAATGACACAAAATTGAGCTTTTCCAGCTGGATGTCTTAGTGTTCAGATATTTAAATATGTTACAGTCTAATCCATTTTCTCTTGCGCATTCTTGTCTTTTGTCATTATGGATGGCCTCTCCGGGTGCTAAGCAGTGCATGAGTGTGACACTGCTGAGATCAGAAAGAATCACACGTTTTAAGTAAGTATAGAAATGAAAATGGGGAGATAAGATGCAAGCAGGTTTATTATCCCACCGGAGAGCAGAGGAGGAAAGAGAGAGCAAGTTAATATTCTTATTAACTTGTGCGATTTGCAGCTGTTTTGTGTAGGTTTTTGCATTTCTATAAAATCCACAGTGGTGATCTGTTTCCGTTTTTGTGTAAGCATGAAGCTTATTACTTGAGCACACATGAATTTAACTGTGTTTACCTGCAGTTGCTCTTGTTTGCATTCTTGAGAACCATAATCTTGATCTGATTTGCCTCTTGGCGGGAATCCTCGTGTTTGTGTACGAGATGGCGATTATTCTGGGCCGAAGACAGAATCCTTCTGAATAACGGACATGCTCTAATTTCTTGTTGCAGACACACCCAGCATCTGTCACGCTTCTGCAGACAAAAACTTCCACACAATTACATGATGACAAACACGTTCTGACACCAGACGGATGGCCTTGCTGAGTTCTGTGTCTAACCTGAGGTGGAAGTGTTGTGGCCTGCTGTTTGATGCTCTTTTACCCATAAATCCATAGAGAGCTGCTGGATATTCTCTTGATATTTTTCCTTTGTCATAGTGTAATTTGGTATTTTAATGCTTATTCGATACAGTCTCTGATGGCTTAATATTAAAAGAGGCAGAATCGGAAGTGTTACGTTTAATTATTCATAAAAATCATACTGCTGTGAATCAGAATTATTGTAGTTTTGCATTTTCAATTGTTTTTCAGTTTTACTTTTCAGTTAGTATGGATTTATTAGGTTTATATTACAAAATAATACAAGTTTACTGTATTTTGATTTTTTTTTTATATTTTAGTTTTCAGTTTTAGTAGCATATGGGTTTATTGTTTTTATTATTGTATAATAATTTTTTTGTTTTTTATTTTATGGACATTTATATTTCACTTGTTAATTTACATTATAGTTAACTAAGCTGAGGGATAAATATAATATTGTTACATTACACATACATCTGAGTAATGTTAATCTAAAAAAGTTAAAGCATTCAACTGAAAGCCTTTTCTTTTCTTGACTGCAAAGGAGGCACAGAAGAGCCTTGTATTGTATAACATTTAAACGTATTCAAATGTGTTACATTTAAATGTGTTAAACAGGAATCGCGACTGCGGGAAGCTCAATGCATCTGTAGTTTGTTGATTCTAGATTTTCAAGCAGAAGCTGACGGAAGAAGCATGCTGATTGTCATGACAATGAAAGAGTTTCATTTACCAAACAAAAACTATAAGAACTCAGGGTCTTTTTTAAGTGCCATATATACATACTTTGTATACATGGAAATATAGAGATGCCATTATATTTTGTAAGGAGTCCCACAAGGAAATCATCATATTCAGGGGTCCCAAAGCTAGAAAACCCCTGATTCAGACTATTTTGCCATGTGTGGATCACTCATTGACATTGCAAATTATTTTTTTGTTTGGTTGGTTCTTATTTAAGGTTTTTTTTCAATTTACAAATGTACCTTTTATTGTAGTATGCAAAAACAACTTTAAAGTGGATAATCCCACAAATCATTTCTTCAACTTCACCACTTCAACTTTTGAGTTTCTCAGGATGTCGCAGTAGCATCAGGCGTCATCTCATGATACAACACAGAGGGCCTTTACGTAGGCTCCACTGCAAAAGCTGATTTATTTAGATCTGCTTGAATGGAACTGTTGCTTTGGGCACTATGTCTTCACATTCCCTCTTTCAGTCTGTCCTCACACATCCTCGGTCTCCCATTTCTAATCTTTTAAGTAATAACAAAAAAATCTGTAATGCTGACACATCCAAATAACCCACGAGGGTCCTAAATTCCAACTTGTCCTTGTTTGTCAACCAGAAGGATCTAAACAGATTTTCACATAAGACGATGGCTTTTCTGCAAGAAGAA
>CM049802.1:10295854-10318354 GCA_027422405.1 Ptychobarbus kaznakovi
CACGGTTGAACAAACACAAAGTGCATACTTTACAAAATAAAAAAACAAAATAAAACAGACAAGACAACAAGCAGCCTGCCAGCAAAAAAAAGAAAATAAGAAGAAGCAGAAATCAAGGAGAGACAGAAAAAAAAAAACGGACTACGATAGCAGGGACTAGATAGTATCTGAGCTTCTCCTCCCACATATGACACACATAAATGATGCTTCCGGCACAATCATAGCTCGTCCAAGTTTTATTCTGCACCAATGCTGGGAAATAGCAAGGCGATGAATATGAAAGACTCTGGCAATCACCATGCATTTTAACAAGTAAAGCAGAGGACGTGAGATAGCATCTCTGTTTAGTGAAACAGGTTTAGCCCAGTGCACTGTATGTATATGCTTATTATCTTTTGATATCCGAATCAGTATCGTATCTGATTGAGCTGCTGAAGTTGGTCGACATTAAAGCGTCAAATGTAAATGGGACATCAGTAACAATATGTAGCATGTTTGAGAATCATTACAAGAACCAGAGCAGGGGAAACATTTGGAAGTAAAGTAGTTCCATTTCCCGCCTTGTCGGTTTCAATAATCTTTGAAAAGCCAAGTGAATGTGAGTGAAAGTTCCTTGTGTAATAGTTGGTCTTAATGCCATATACACTCAATTCACAAATCAGCTGTCCTACACCCTTTTTTCACATTGACACATTTGTAACTGCTTAAAAAAAAAGTACAAAACTTTTTGTACTGTTTTTAAATAGAAATTAATTATTGAGCAAGTACATGATCAAATTAGTTCGCCTTTGCCTTACCTCAAGTCACTAAAGAAGCCTACAATACAGCAATGATTTATATTCAGAGCTGTCAAGTTTGATTTGGCAGGACATTTTAGGCTTCAACATGTGTAGTGTACCTTTAAAATGTGACTATTTATGCTAATGCATACATAAGAGATACTAAAAGACTAAATGTTGCTTTATTTTCAGATATTAATAAATTAAAAATAACTTATCATCTGAAGATCGTGCATGTCTAGACCCAAAAATGAATATCAGTAATTACCACAAAGCAGCATTATGGCTTAATGTTCAGTGAAACTGTCATCTTTATTCCCTTTTCTAGCTGTTTGAGGATTCAAGTGTTGGGATTGGCAGCTACTTCACAAGCTCTAATTGAAAAATAGGTTTTTCAGGGCTTTTAGTGCCTCAGAGGCAGCTCAGATCCATGTTCACCCTTTGCACAAAATTCAACAGAATAATTGTGCTTTCTTTTTTCGTAATATCAACTCTAGCCAAAATGTGGAATTCAGTCTTTTTTTTCTCTCTCGTTTTGATGAATTATAATGCTTAATGCTTCCATTTTCTCGCTTTAGATCTCTTTTGTGTCCTTTTAAAGATCACTGAAACAAATGTACACAGCACACTGTTAACATCATTATGACATGAAACAGAATGCCACGCTTGAGAGATATCAAGTCACGGGCAATTTAGCCGGCCTTAGGTTGTTTTCTGATCTGGCTTGCTGGAAGATAAGTCTGGATTCTGCGACACTGCACAAGCATGACAGCACCGTGACACCTTGTATGTGTGTAATGTGTGTGTGAATGTGTTTGCAGTCTGCCTTCATATGTAAATGTTTGCTTGTGTCTAAACATGCCGTCTTCATGCCGCAACATCTACACACACAACTTTAGAAGTAAGCAAGCACATAATCTTTATTGTTTAAAGAAATGATCTGGGTTTGGTACAAGTTACTTAATACACAGCATTGGTGACAATGTTGATTAACCAAAACATTATTTTGGCTTATCACATTTTGCTCACAGACTTTTTCTATCGCTTTGGATCATTTTTGAAACATTAACATTCTTAACATTCTTAAATGTAAGAGCAATTGTTAGAACTCTATTGCATGTCTGCAAAATGTAGTAACTTACCCAAAATATTTAATTCATGCTTAAAAACCTAGTTATTGTGTCAGTATATTGGCTTTTTTTTTACCATGGCAGTCAACCATGTTTATGTACAAATTTCATTTTCGTTCTAATTTTTTGTTCACACACTGACTGTTTGTTTTATCTAGCTAAAATATTTTGCATATCATGTTTAATAGAAATTGATAGCTGAATGGATCAATTTACATGTGATGGCTCACATAATGAAAGAATGTTTAGAAGTCGTGAAGAGTATGACAATTTCACAGATAATCAACTGATCAGTTTTCATCTACAAGTCATATGCATTTAGATATTGAGCAAATTGTAGACCTTTGTACTTAATCTTTTGCACCCCCCCCCCCCTCCTAAAAAATAGCAATTTAATCCTGTTAAATTAAAATCTGGAGTGAATAAGAAATTAATTTGTCAAATTTTTCAAATAAATTAAATTAAATTACATTAAATAAATTAAAAGGTACTTGCAGTGGAAGTGAATGGCTAAATTTTGAATGAATTAATAGCCAATATTTTTAAGGTCATAAAAGCAGAAATATTTTTTCATATATTTTATAAAAGCACTAATTGTATATATACATTGTTATTTAAGCTGTGACAATTTTTTACACCATTTAAGTGTTTTGCATATAGGTTAGTAAATTAATTTTTGACAGTGAAATAATGTTAACATTTATTGCTTATCTTGTGGCTATACTATTGTTCCTGTGAGTATTTTAGACCTTTTCACCCCACTTTAATTGAATGTGCTTTACTGTAACCTAATTTCTTCGTTCTTCCTTTCTTTCTTTCTTTTCTTTTTCTTTCTTTCTTTCTTTCTTTCTTTCTTTCTTTCTTTCTTTCTTTCTTTTATTTAATTTTTTAAGAAAAGGAGGGGCAGGTCAAAATTAAGTTCTGTAGAAATCAACATTATGCCATTTTCAATTAATTTAACTTGAATGAAATGCAGGATACTGTATATGTCTTGTCATTTCCAGCTGCTTTTAACGGGAAGTGCACTAAGCAAACATATGCCTTTCACATACAATGCCTTACTTCCACACAATTTAACAAAGGCTTTTTTCCTTGCGAGACGTGACTGTTGACTTTGATGCCACTGGCTTAGTAGACATCCCTGTGTAATGAAAGCAGTTGAGGCTTAATTTCATGCTAAATAATGACTGCTCATATGCACTACTCATTAGGTGCCTTCAGTAGAACATTGCTGGGTTGAGTTGGCAGTATATAGGTTACATTGCATAAGTTGGCCTAGCAGAACAAAACGCAGCCAACAAAGAGTTGTTGTCATACGATCAAGCATTTTAAAGAAACTGAACTGTCAAAAGAATCCTGTGAAAACTGTGACACCAACCAGTAGTTGCTCAAAGAAAATGCTGACAGCTGAAAAAGCCCTGTTGGGTCTAAAATGAGAAACTGGTATCAAACTCAAAAAGGTGTGGAATGGAAATTAGCTTCTCTCTTTGATAACCGCAACACTGGATGTTTCGTGTTTGGCTATGTATATTATATTATAATATTTTTTAATTTCATGCTTTTTCTTAAATCCCTTGAGTTTAGCATCATCTTAGACACAATGCACTGCTAAATACAAATATAAAATCTTAGAAACGATTGTTCTTTGCCTTATATTGCTTTTCATCAACCAAATGACCCTCTCTGCTAGAATCATTTAAGTGTTTACACAGTATGCATTACGGTATCTTAAGCCTGCCATTACACAATAGTCTAATTGCAGGAGAGCACAATAAAACATGCTCTCTTTAAGATGGCATGCAAATACCGTCAATACAACTGCTAGCTGTTATAATAATTACACAAGAGACATTAATCATTGATGTGTGCCCTTTCTGTAATCTTATGATTAAAGAGAAATGTGTCAACAAAGAAACAGGACCAGAATAAAACAGCAATCCTGTTAGTTTTTTTTTGTGAGATGATTGTCTGATAATGAGGCAGAGGTTCTTTTTTGCGCTAATATATGCATGGCATTAGCCCAGCAAAGGCTTAGTAACCAAACAAAAAAAGCCTTCTTCCAGTCTATTATGAGGAGCATTCATGGGGAACTGAAGAATCAAAAGGTTTGACTGCTTTTGGATTGAGGTACGCTAGCACTTGAGTTAGCATTTATATTGATTGCAGAAAAAAATATGTTGTTCTGTTCCAAAAGAGCTTGTCAGTAGATTTCACAATATAAATGCTTACACAATAAATATGCTCATTGAGTTGATAGTCATTTGGATATCAACAGAAATGTATCCTAGTTTAACTTATTTCTGTCAGTTTTTTGTTAATGACTTTTATTTTGAAAGGTGAACTTGTCTATTGTCAGTTGTTTTCTGTTTCTACCCAGGTTGTGCTCTCTCTCTTATTGTTTTCTTACCAATTAGTTGGCCCAATTGCATTTTCAAATTTACTATGTTCAATTTTTTGTGCCAACTGGGGGGGAAATGTGTGTAATTCTCCACAATGGATTCAAACATGGTAATATTTGTTCAACTGAGCTGAGTACTACAGTACTTTAGCTAAATGTTTTATTCATTGGACAAGGTAGGGGTGGATATGCAAAACTGGGGATTCGAATTTGTTAGAAATCTGCTGTTGTTTTTTGTTTGGCATTGTTCTTGTAATATGGGTAATTGTAAGTCTTTAGCTTCATGGTCCGTTGTAGTTCACCTTGTGTTTGTTTTTAAAATAAAAATGGTACTTAAATCCTCATTTGGTTCAGCTGAACCTAGAATTTGCGGTAATGTCGGCTTACACAAAACATTGGTCTGCAAAGTCATATTTTGTAATGGTGATCAATTTTTGCATACCATGATGAATGCAATTTAAGGAAGTTTTAATGTTTGATTCTGCTGCACACCATAAAAAAAGAAATAAAGGAGGCGAGGAACCTGTTGTACACCGATGAACATTACAAAAGCCAATGAAAAGTGTTCTCACTTTCCATGGCAAATTTCCTGAAATGGCAGAAAATTGGGTTAGTTTTTATCATGAGGCAGATGAGGTTTCAGTTCCCATCTTCACGTCCTTTATTCTATAGTGAAACCTCTTTAACTTTCCGTTTCTTTTCTCGTTCTTCTATTTTCTTGCTCTATTTATCAGGTGACGCGGTAAAGGGCACAGTCCCGGTTACCATAGAAACCAGCAGATATGAGCATGTGAGTGTTTGTGTCTTATGTAGCAAGGATTCTCCTTATGACACAGACGATCTGTCACACACTCATTTGCGTCTGATGCGGGATTGGATAGTAAAGATAAGAGCAAGTGATAAAGTTAGATAAAGCAGCTGCTTTGAAGTGTTTTTGCACGTCCATTTTATCTGGGCTTCAAATCCATATTTTTTGAGTGTTTGACATGCATGATGAGCGCTTGCAAATATGCAGTCAAATCCTTCAATTAGTCCACATTTATTAAAGTGATCTGTTGCAATGTGTTTATGTTGTTAAGAATTTGTATTTGAATTATTTTCATTTTTCACATCAGTTATTGATTTAAGATTATTTTATATGTTTTGTTCTTGTTAATAATGAGTATATGAATGAGTTTATGATGATTATATAGATTTATTTTCTTTAATAGATTGACTGCTCTTCTATTTGCCTAGTGTGATATGGTACATTTCAACCTGCAAAATAATCAATATTAGGAGCTTTGAGGAGGTTCTTTCTTTAGTTCAATTGTAGCATCAAGGCACAAGGGGAAATGGACCATTCTGTGTAATGGCTGGAAGTTCTGAGAAATGGCACAGATGGAAGAGACTCTCTGGATTTTAAGAGCCTCTCCAAGCCTAGTTCAGTCCCATGCACAACACACACAAACACATGAGCCAAGATTGAGACCCTTTGGCCTATGTGCACACCCACTTTGCTGATGTTAAAAGATGAATGCAAGTGGGTGGTAACGCATCAGGCAAAAAGCTATTTAGCTTAAGTGGTGGACACACTTCTAATTAGAATCAGCTGCAGTTTACAATACATTATATAAACTCTTTCATTACATGTAGTGGAGTAGGGGCCCGTTATTGTTCTCTGTATTTTGGGACGGCAGATGGTGCGAGGAGCTTGTTTTCATTGCGAAGAGCTTGAGTTTTCGTAATGGGCGTGTTTGGCTCACTGATTCTCGCCTTGGGCACGTTGTACTCAATGCATAAATCTGCAGATTCACACGTTCGATAAGAACAGGATGAACTCATTAATACAATATTCATTTGTCAGAGCGCCTGGGCACAGGAAATGACTTGATTTACAAACTTAAACTGCAATGTCCAATTGACAAACTTCACATATTTGGTAGTCCTGACTCAGAGATTAGTGTATTTATAAATCTTAGCGCCACCTGTAACAGGAGTGATATTTTTAGTCTGTAACTAATTCCTAGAGATTTAATGATCAAACATATATTTAGTCAGATTAAAGGCTTTGTGGATGTTATATTGCGAAGAGTTGAGTTTTCGCTAAGGGGGTGGGTCCATGGCGGGTGCAATATTTGAACTTGGGACACCTGCAGCACAATGGTGCCATATGTTAGTGCCCTGCCCAAAAGACTACTGGCGCCAACTTTTTTTTGTTTTTACTTAATATTTGTTTTAGGATTATTAGATTTAAAACATTCACAACTGTTGAATGTCAACTTTATCAAATCCCAATATAAATATTAATTTGTCATACTGTACATGTATAATGTTGTGATTCCTAAATTAGCTTTTACACTAATTTTAAATGACAGATTTTAGGTTTTAGTGTTGTATTTTTAGTTTAGAAATACTCTAAATATTGTTCATATATTTTTTATTTAAAACATATGAATTTATACTATCGGCTACTTTCTAAATATTGAATTGACTTTTTATCTAACGTAATTTTTATATTGGTGCATACCAACTATATACATAGAGTGAAGGGCATATGAAAGCAAGAAACCAAGGTCAGAGTTGTGTGGGTGGTATTAGGTGAGTTCAGAAACTATTTAGGTTAGCTAAAGAATCAATTCAAAGCTCAAAAGCTATGCGCTGAAAAGCTTGAATTTCTACTTTCATGAAGAAAAGCTCTATGGTAATGAAACTCTTTGTGTTGCACCATCTCATTGTGTCAAATCCTTCTCATTCAAAGACGAGCTCAGTCTTAGATCACCCATATCAGCGGCGCCCTGCTTTGACAGACCTACAGTGACAGAATGAGCCTACAGTAAGAATGATCTACCATAGGTTAGTCACTGTAATGAAGCAGCAACAATAGCCTCATGACATGCTGACATGCCAGGAAGACCTCAGGCGCTGAATATGTGATAAGTGTGCTACAGATAGCCACAGGCATAGTGTTTGCTATAATAGCTGCGTAGGCATCAGTAGATCAAATGTTGATGAATGCATCATGATGTACACTGTAAATAAAAACCAGGATTTCGCAATGTCTGTTAGTGTTACTCAGAGAGTCCACGCTCTCGGGTAAGTCACGGCATAACCTGGGCACAGTTTTACTGCAGGGCACCCATAACCTCGTAGTGACTCTGGAACCTAGTTTATCCAACCCTCAGGTCTACTATCATGATGCTTGTGGTCTTTTTCTCAGCGGGGTTATGCCATTTGCCCGCCTTCCCCTGACGCACCAGTAATTGAGCAGGATCAAAAGAGTAAATGCTGCTGCTTTCACTGAATCTCTTTCTAATGATGCCTTTGAATAGCTAAAGAAACATCCACTACATTCACTATAGTGTTTTTTTTCCGGCCATGGCTGTAATTTTCTCATCTCCCTTAGTACAAAGAAACTGCCTGGCCCTTTTGCATGGGAAGTTGAAGGTGTTGTGCTAAAGATCAACTGGGGTTTTAGCAGCAAATTAGGGTTGAGGCAGAAATGTGACTCTCTAATTACTCAAACATCCACTTCATGCTCTGATTATAAAATACATACAAATTATATATACTACATTACATATTGCGTAGGTAATAATTAGCCATTGAATTTATATAAACGTGATAATATTGGATTAATTTTAAGAGGATAGTTTGCTTCTATTTCACACTAATTACATTAATATGCAAATGCAACTTGATTTGGTATGTGTATGATGCCTGTAACCATAGTGTCAGATAACTACAGTAAATATAAAGACTATGTCTTGTATGAAGTATGAAATTGTAAGGCATGTGTTTGTCCATTATCTAAAACTTTAATAATCTTGAAAATACTTATAATTTAATAACAGTTAAATTAATCTTTAGCAAACCTTAAAATAAATTTTCATTTTTTATACAGTACATTATAATGTTGTAATGCCTGTAAACTCTCTTTGATGCTACTTTAGTATTATGTATCATTATAGTATTTATTAATAATTTAAATTAGTTTGTATATATTTTCAGTCATTTTGTTAGATGTTTTTGTCATTTTGTTAGTTTTAAGTAATTGTAATAGTTTAAATATTTCTGTATAGTTTTTTACATTCCATTTTTATGTTTAGTAGTTTTTGTACTTCAACTTTATATTATGCAATTAATTTAGTTGCCAAGGCAACATGTCCAATTACGTTTTTCATATAATATTTATAATTGTATTAGTTACAAAAACAATTATTTGTACTTAACAATAGTAACACGTGTTTTATTTTTAATTAATTTAGACAAACAAATACAGAATTTTAGTTTCAGACATTTTTTGATTATCAGCCATAATATATAAATAATTACTGAATTTGAATGTGGGTATCTAGTTTTTAATCACACTAGAATGTTACATAGACTTTCATAGACTGCTTCCCCTTTCGTTCAGACTTTCATAATTAAAAATTGTGATGCTTTTGTCTCCACAAGTGTGAATATGATTTTTCAGTGTGAAGGTTTTGAAGAAATTAGTCACTCGTATAGTCAAAATTACCTCCCCTCATTCGTATACTTTTATTTGTATGTCTCTTTTACAGGCCCAGATACACAATATCCATTTTAGTCCTTGAGTCAACACAGCTGCTCTGAAGCACTTGACACCTTGAATGCCTCCCTTTGAGTGTCCTGTCATTGTTAGCCATCTTCATGTTACAGCAGTCAATCTTTTGTAGCAGCTAAGCAGTTCCGCTCTTCAGCTTTTCTGTGTGTGGAACCTTCCGCTCCCTTAAATAGTTTTAATTATGTAATCTCCAGTCCTGATTGCTCCATGTGCTCTGGTTGCTGCAAGCATATGTAAAGGGTTCTTGTCCTAAAATACTGGAATTTAAGATATATTGTTTTTCAAGGGCGAGCATAACTCAGAGGATATAAATAGGATGTCGTTCAAGTGAAGACTGTGATACATACATTTATGATTTAGCGAGTTCTTGTATGCAGATATCATATATTTTTTTTGAGTTATGTTCATCAAACCCACTAGCGGCACATAGGCCACAGCTTTTCCTTCATCGGTTGGGTCATAGAGGGTTATTCAAGAGGGAGAGACAATCCAATGCAGTATAATTCAATTGGTCAAGATGCACAGTAGGCCAGAGGTGACGGCGGTAATGTGAAGTTATACAGGTGCTGTGTTCCACCTTACTTCAGGACACTGGTTTATTAAAGTAGGAGATCAGCTGTGTCCTACACATTCACAGCTGCTCCACTGGCATGTTTATATCAAGAGGCTTTCTGTACTCTGTACTGAAACCCTTGCCTGAGAGAAAACTATATACGGCTTTCTATATATTGGCTTACACTTGCATCTGTGTACAAACTTGTACTTTTCTGGCTGACTTTAGGAATTTGTGTTGCAGCGCTTTATGTCTTATAAGATTAATTGCTTGTGTTGTAGTATTTTGCATTTGTATGTATTTGTAAATCTAAAGAGGATAAATCTGAATAACTTTATGGTTAAAATTCTGGGCTGGTAACCAAAAGGTTGCAAATCTTAATTCCTTAAAGGACAATCGTTGAGCATCATGAATCATGACATCATGAATTTTCTTAAGTGGCATTTCAAGCAAAAATTAAACCTATGTCATTATTTGCTGTAATAATCCATACAACTTGACCTTTGGCTGTGATTATGACTGGTATATTCTTATAAGCCTTCTAAAGAGGCTTCTTCTAAGATTTGCAATTAAATCAGTCCAAAACATGTATCATTGTTTCATACTTTCATTGCTCAACCAAAACTGAACATTCATTATTTTTCCTCACCTTGTCATTTGTATGCTGTATAATTTTTACGTGTTTCACACTAGGTTTACTTGTACTGTATCCATTAAACTCTTTAAAATGGGATGTTTTTTGTTGGCATCTAAGGTTCTATGAAGAACATGTAACATCCATTAGACATTTCCATTTCACAAAAGAATATTTACAGTGGAAAAATAAAAGGTTCTTAGATGATTAAAATGTCCTTAACACTAAGAAATGGTTCACCAAGTGGTTCCTTTAGGAATCCAAAATAGTTTTTTATGTGGTATCACTGTGAAAACCTTTGTTAAGAGAGTAATCTACCACAAATAAAAAAAAAATGGTTCTTTTAAAAGCTCCTTTCTGAAATGTTCTTTGGGGAACCAAAAATAGTTATTCAATAACAGCACAGATATTTTTGAACCTTTATTTTTAAGGCTATACAAATCTTTTTTTATTTAGTTTTTGGGCCGCAGATAACTTGAAATATAGCACACAGTTGGATCTACTCAGTCATGATACTGTGATCTAATGTCTATAAGATGGATGCTTGAAATGCTTGATATGACGTGTGTAAAAAATCTGCAGCTCTTTTGCTTCAAGGTGACATGGTGTAAAAAAAATGCTGATTTTGAGTGGTGGTGCTATCCAAGGAGTTAGAAATAGCTTACTTTGTAGAGTGTAGGATGTAAAGGGTATTGGTTTATTCATAAGTTTTAGCAGAAATGTTCGGGTATTATTGTTTTTTAGTAGTGTCTGTTAGTGGTTAAGATTATGGTAGTAACCAAACAGACTAGGTTTGATACTGAGAAGAAGGCATTATGAGAGGCATGTTCTAGACTACTTTTTGGTCGCGACATGTAAAGACAATTAGTGGTCGCGACAAGTAAAAGAACTTTTGTGGTCGGAATGTAAAGATTCAAGATTCATGTGAAAGTCATAAATACACTGTTAGACATTTTTGTAATTTCCACAGTTATTTACTGTATATCACCCAATATAATACTGCAAATTCCCTTTACAGTAAACAACTGTAATACCCTTTGCATCATGGGAATTTTCTGTGATGTCAGACCCCACATACAGAGACTTACTGTATTTATTTTTAAATTGATGTATACTATTGTATTTGCTGTAACGCTCTCTTTGGCGCCATTCTATTGAGGTCGTTTTATTTTTCAAATTTCTTACATTTGTATTGACACAATTTGTCCTACGTGTCTACAGCGCAACAACAGCTTGGGTTTGACTATACTGGATGTGATATGTCGCTTGTAATAATGTCAGAAACAGCGCGAGCGCGGAGTACATCTGTACGTCAGAAATATACCGGGGCATCACTTTACTGTCCGCATCCACTGTAGATAGTATTTACAATGGGTTCTATATTGTTGTCTGTTGTCGAGTCGTGCCGCGCCGCTCCACTCGCGTCCGAGGAAGACACAGAAGCAGCGGGGCAGTGCCACAGGTTTTGCCCGGGGATGAACCCGCGAGAGTGGAAGAGCTCCGGAGAACATCTGCGCTGTGTGTCAATGCACCTTACGAGAGAATAAAACCAGCAAGCAAGGTAAACATATATGTACGTTTGTCTGTGTGTTTGTGTTAGCTTTTTGCACACCAGTTTAACCCATAGTAACATTTACTCGTCAACATGGCGGTTACAGAACTTTACCACAGTAAACTGTGCTGTCATTTCAAATTACTTTTGTCAGTTTATTGAATTAAGTTACCGATTTAAAATAGTTTTTAACATACATCTTATATTAACATTAGGTTAACTAATGTGAAATGTAGTTCAGGTGTTAGTAGTTCATGTTGGCCAGTACCCTATTGAGAAAAAAAATCGTATGTTAGCTAGGTTAAACTAGTTTTATGGCTAGCTGCCTTTCTAGTTTTAGAATTAGTTTGTTATAGTTTTTATTGTAATTTAAGATTTACTGCATTTTTTGTATTTGTGTTTTAAAGGCAACTGCAATGAAGCATCAAGAAAGACATGAGCATGCCAGCCCCCCTGAGACTGGTAATTAATGGTAAGAGAACAACTATGGTTTTGAGATTTGTGTGTTCTATATGAGGTTTGCCTTTTAAAAGTGTGCTATTTCTATTTCTTGTTTTTCAGAGAAAACATTTCTGTCACTTATAAAGTGGATGGTGTGTAAAGGTGGTGGCCACGTTTTGGAGCAGCACCTGATGGCTATGCATTCTTTGGCTGCTTGTCTTTTTTCCCCATTATGTTTCTGTTGCTTAAAGATTCTTTGTGAGGATAAATCCAGAGGATACAACATAATGCAGAGCACAATGTCCTAAGACAGGAATGGTGAAGATGCACTGTTCCAGCATTGGAAGTCTGTTTTTTAAGTGTTATACATGCAATGTTTTAAATAAAGATTTTAATATTTTGTAATTATTGTGTCGGTTTTAATTGAATGCCAGTAGTTCCTATGGAGAGTATAAAATAAAATGAATTTTATATCAAAATTATAAAATCTAATGAAATCTATATTCAAATTAATGAATTACAGTAGTATACTGATGAATTGGATTTTATTTACAGTAATGTACTGTAAAACAGAACACTTTGCAACTGTAAATCAAATACAGTTTGCTACTGTTAATCTTAATTACAGTAACTTACTGGCAACACAGTTACTGTAACACCCTTTGAAATGTCTAACAGTGTACAACATTTCACAGGCTTCGTTCATGTGGTAATACATTAAGATTACATTCTTCAGCACCTTTATCCTTCCCTCAATTTTTTTTTTTGATATCTCATTGTAACGTAAGTGTTTTTGAGGTGATATTATTGGAGCAATTTTAACAATCCAGAAAAGTGAGAGAGAACTATCAGTGGGCGTAGAGACTGATGACTGAGTTTGTGAAAGTTACTATTGGATACGTAACTGTACAGAAGAGAGGCAAGGGAAATGATAACACAACAGAAGTGAAAGAGGGCAAGAGGATGTCTGAAATGTCTGGAGCAAAGCAATCTGTCGGCTGCAATGAAAGCCCAAATAAAGTGGGACGTTTACTGAAAAAGAGATGCAGTCTGAACTTCCAAATACTTGCGTAATGTTGTATGTTTTTTTTATATATTATATTAATTATAATATATTATTATAGTATGTTGAATTTACAGCAAATATTTATTTTAATTAGATAATAGATATGTAATAGTCTACAGTATGTAGCATAATATACATAGAAAATATGAACTGTCCTCATTAATATAAAACCATTATTAAAAATAAAAATAAAACTGACAGCATTTAATCTTATTACAGCCCTGTTTATTCTCCCCATTTTTGATAATCATCCATATCCTAGACAGAAGTGTTTTCTCTATCACAGAAGGCACATAATTTACTGCTAATATTTGTATTAATTATATAATAGTTATGTAACAGTATATAGCCTTATTGTATATACCCCCAGACATAACTGTTTTCTCTATCACAGAAGACAAGTTGTGTAGGATTAGGTTAGTGATCATTACAAAGCCTACCTTTACAAATGAATTAGTGTCAGCCACTGTGTTGTGTGTGTGTTGTGTGTGTTGTGTGTGTGTGTGTGTGTGTGTGTGTGTGTGTGTGTGTTTTGTGTGTGTGTGTGGTGTGTGTGTGTGTGTGGGTGTGTGTGTTGTGTGTGTGTGTGTGTGCGTGCGTGCTGTGCGTGTGTGTGTGTGTGTGTGTGTGTGAGCGTGCGTGCGTGCGTAAATCTTTACCTTGCGTCCCCATGCGTGCGTGTTTGTTAAAAATGCAGAAGTGTGAGGGCTAGTTTATGTAGGGTAGGTGTAGGGCATGCACATGTGCATATAAAAACCATTACGAGAGAGACAGTCGTGTGTGTGTGTGTGTGTAGTGTTGTGTGTGTGTGTGTGTGTGTGTGTGTGTGTGTGTGTGTGTGTGTGTGTGTGTGTGTGTGTGTGTGTGTGTGTGTGTGTGTGTGTGTGTGTGGGGTGTGTGTGTGTGTGTGGTGTGTGTGTGTGTGGGTGTGTGTGTGTGTGTGTGTGTGTGTGTTGTGTGTGTGTGTGTGTGTGTGACAGACAGCAGACAGACAGACAGCATGATGAGAGTGACTGCAAGCAGGCTGATTAAGGCAGGTGCAGAGGGTGTTTGGTGTGGATTTGTGTGTGTGCATGGGAGACAGCTGGAGGGCTTTGCCTGGGTTATTAGAGGACTGAGAAGCCATCAGGATCGATCAGCTCCGCCAAGACGACCCGACATGTAACCGATGCCCCTTTAATTAATCCTCATTACCCAGCACAACACACATACACACACAGATATGCAGTGAATTGGAAAGTCACTAGGCTTCTTTTTATCGATGCATCCTATCTTACTGGAAAATCAGACCTATCCTGGAGAATAGGAGTGTGCTATCAGTGATTATATGTTTTTAATAGGCAGATAAAAGTGTAGGTCCATGTGATTTCCATGATGAAAAGCACGATTTTTAAAGTGCAAACTCTTTGTCTGGAGGTGCTGTTTGAGTTCAGGTCATGAGCAATTAATTTCTATAAAACATGCAAACTGAAGTATTCACAACCAAAATAAAAGCTTGGTTTTGAATGCATTGCCCATACTGTATTAATACATACTGTACTTTCAGCAAACTGTTTTTGCTGAAATATATAGTACAATGCAATATTCTATAGTAAAATTGTTTTAGTGTATGCTATGAAACTGTCACTTTATTTATGAATACAATGTTTTCTTCATCATTTTTTCGTTTAATTATAAATTGGGTAACACTTTATTTTAAGGAAATTGTCAGTATTAACTAGTTGCATATTAGCTTGCATATTACTAGCATATTGGCTGTTTATTAGTACTTATAAACCACATGACTCTCTGTGGTCATTAAAATTCACTTCTCGTAAAGAGTATGGGTGTAACCCCGGGGTCCTGGCCAAATTCCCACCACTGGCCCTTGTCAATCATGGCCTCCTAATAATCCCCATCCACTTGATTGGCTCAATGACTCTCTCTCCTCTCCACCTGTATCAGGTGTGTGGTGAGCGCACTGGCGCCGTTGTCCTGTGGCAGCCGTCGCATTATTCAAGTGGATGCTGCACACTGATGGTGGTTGAGGAGAGACCCCCCCACATGATTGTAAAGCGCATTGGGTGTACAACAATACACAATAAAGCGCTATCTAAATGCATCATTCATCATTTATTCATTCACATATTAAAGCCTTATTCTGCATGACCATATTTCATATCCCTTAATCCTACCACATACACCTAAACTTAACAACCACCTTACTAACTATTAATAAGCAGCAAATTAATCGTTTGTTCAGGGAAAGCTCTTAGTTAACAGTGAAGATGTGTTCCCTATTCTAAAGTGTTATGATAAATTGTTAATTTCAGTGAGAATAAATATATAATTTGAATTTGTGCAACTTCATTTGATTAGAAAGTTTTTTGATGAAATTCAAGAAAATCACAGAATAAAAAAAAGCCTAATTGGTCAAAAATAACCCTATTTTCATAGGCCTTACATAAGAAAAGACCAAAAGATTGAGAACATTATTTTGGTAAATTATCAAATTACCGAAATCTATGGGGGGGGGGGAATGCTGCTTAATGTTGTCAAACTCTAGTGCCATGCACTGCCATCTTAAAGCTTTTGTTTTTATTGTGGTTTGGTTATGGATCAAAATCCATATTGCATGCATGATTTAGGCCATCATTGTGAATAATGTCATGCGGCAAATGTGTAACCCACTGTGCGTCTTCACTCTTAATTTGTGTAACAGTAGACGCTTAATCCTAACAATTATTCTCAACAAACAAAGCTCGGTCTACCAGACAGACGTGATATACAACCTCTCATGGTGACGGTTGTGTAATTTTCACACCACCTTTCTACCACATTCCAATAGCGTTATCTGGCAAGTGATTGACAGTTTGATCAGTTCTCTGCCGTCTCGTCCTCCCCTCCATTTTCCGCTCATGCTAACGACATGCTCTATGAGGGAGCTCTTCTGTCATCATTCTCAGCTTCTCGCTCTCTGTCTCACTCACACCTCCTGAAGGAATGGTATTTTGTGCAAGGCAGCAGGGGTTAAACGAATTCTATACATTGGTAAAAGAGCTCACTTTGTCTGTCAGTGGCATGTGTCAGTATAGATTGGGTTCCGGTGCGAGAGGGGGTGAGCAGCGATGGCGAGGGCCTAGCATCAGTGACACTTGAGCGATACAGCCATAAGCTAAAAATTACACTAAGGTACAGGAACTACAAATGGAACTCACTGTGATTTGCATTGTTCACTATTCAGAATTGAAGGTGCCTTGCAAATTCCAATTAAATTCCAGAATTTAATTGAATTTAAATTGACCCTTCGCAAAGACCCATCCCCTTTGTTACTGTTGCTATGTATGACAAGCCATGATGCTCTCACACAGTGAAAAATACATTGCGGAGCAAAGATGAAACTGACAATGTGCCTAGGGCTGCATGATTAAATCGAATGCGATTGCCAAATGCGCATTCTGTCAGTAAAGCCGGTTCTGTAATTAGCAGTAAATCTCAATCACGTGCTTTCAGATGGAGCAGCATTTACTACACAGAGCCGTAGTTCACTGACAGGTAACACAAAAAAATTGCAGACGATATTATTGCGCGATTATGAAATATAAGAAATCGTTCACGATAATGACAGCTGTTTGCGTAGCTTCTCATTTAATAACATGTTTTTACTCCAAACTCACTTCATAACGTCAGTCAAGTGTTTGAAATACATCCTTCTGTGAGATGATGTGTCGTCTTACACAGAATAAGGCACACAACATATTTCATAGTATTCTAAGCAGTGATAAAGATATTGCATTATAAATATACTTTATTATAATGAAAATTATAATAAGAAGAACTCAAATAAACCCTATATTGTCGTAGTCGTGTGTTTATTAGTCACATTGACATTATCACAGAACCGGGCTTCACTGAAAGATACGCATGACAATGGCAGCTTCTGTCTAATCGCAATTGCGATTTCATTTCGATTTATCATCCTGCCCTAAATGTGCTGAAAGTCAAGACAGAGCAGGTTACTTTAGGTATGCAACAAGTTGTCAGCTTTCAAATGTTTTTTTTTCATAAATTCAAACAATATATACCAATTTGTGGGTCTTTAATGTATTGTGACAGATCGCTGCAGTGCCTCAGTTAAAGCAGCACATGAACCGATCGTCTTCTTTATTAGTTATAGCATGAAATAAACATGAATGAACATCAGAAGTCATCTTGTTTTAACCAAGTAAAGACATCAATACACACCATTTTTCAAGTTCACATATGTTAATCTACTCCTGTCTGAATTGTTTGTGGGACAAAAATGGAAGATTCTGCGTTATGACTGGTCAGATCGCCTGTCAATCAAACTCTCTGTGAAGTGTCAATTGAGGTAGCAAACAGGAAGCAAATTTGCAATTTGTATTTGAAATTAAGGAAGCAGAATTAAAGTGAGAAAAAATCTGTCATTTTAGTTGTTATTAGTTAACTGTAATGTTTTTATGGAAAAAAAAAATGTGTCAAAAACTGAATGTCTTTGAAAATATTTCATTTTTATTTTATATTTTTAAAAGTTTAAATTTTTTAAAAAGTTTGAAGGTTTACTGGTCTAAAGGTATGATCACATTAGTGAAATTTAGACAATTTTGCAGGCAAAAAAAGTTCAGTGTCAAATGAAGTACACTTGAAGTACAATGGTACTTTCAAACCAAGCAGTGTTCTGTTGATCAGCTAGAACGTGAGCAAAGTCCTATTAAAATCACTGGATTTTGCCTGTGAAATTTTACAGAACAAAAGTAAATGTGACTACACCTTCACATTTTGTGGATTAGGGAGGAAGCACACTTAATTTCCAATAATTTGTTAAATGTGCTGAATATATTACTTATTATACTGCAGTAAATCACAATTCCAAAGTGTAATTCCAATTAAACTTATTGTGGGGTCTGGACAGTTCAATTCAAATTCCAACTAATTCATTGAACGTATAGGAACTAGGAACTGTGGGACCAAGAGGTACATCAAGACAAGCTGATCTAAAAACATTTGTGAACATTTAATTCTATGAACATTTATTGCTGTCAAGCATTCCATCTATCCTCTGAATCACTGGTCCTACCTTGAGGATACTGCTTTCATATTAGAACATTGAGAAGACAGCATGCCCCATCCACTGAGGACACTGTTCTCATGGAATCTGAATGTCAGCTAGGTACAAACCATAAATGGCAGATGTGCCTAACACTGAAGTCTAATAAACACCTTCACAATAGACATATTCTGGTAGCCCTATAACATATAAAGAAGGGATATGGAAAAAGCAACACCTTCAGGTTAGGAGTGAATACTTCAGTGTTGTTGTTTTAGTTGCTTTAAGGGACACCTTTGATTTGTCTGGTGGATTCAGTCCACATATATACCACACTTAATTGGAACCACAAATGGTGCTGAATGATCTAGTTTGTTTATTGACCTTTAAACTTGCCACTGTTTATACAGTGTTATAGAAATGTCTCAAAATCTAGTGTGTTTGCAGTCTACCACTTTCTGGCCTATGCTTAGATACAGTAATACCCCTTACATGAATCGTATGGCCAGTTAAGCTAGGTCAATGTTTTGAGCAAAAACATATGTGGTATATATGAATACTGAGTAGAACAAGTACATCTAGTACACAACCTAATCTGCTGCCTGCATTTGAATGCAGTCGATACTATGTGCAGCACAAATCATTAGCAATAGCGTAAATTACATTTAACATGAAAAAAGGGTACTATTGGAATGTGTGTTTAATGCCTAAAATGCTTTCTTGGTGATTAGATTTTTAGATGTGGCCGCAATATCTCTGATTCGTGACTTTTTTCCTAGTATCTTTGAATTGGGAGTATTCTCACTCATTCTGATAGGGGCAATTGTTTCAGGTCTGCTGAGAATTAGAGGCAAGAAATGGGAATAAAATATTCCTTTCATCTGATTTAAGAAGACTTTGTCATTGGGGTATGCAGTTTAATAATTCATTAAAGGGAAAGCCTCACTTCCTTTAGAAATCTAATTTATCTGTAGAAAAGCTTTCTTCAAGGTTTAATAATAATCTAGCATCCAAAGACCTGTGGCAGGTTAGCAAATGTAGACTTACTTGTGGATTAAAGGGGTCATATGATGCTTTTTTAAAGATCATTATTTTGTGAAAAATGTTATGTAAAAAAAAACTGATATTGATTGCTGTTTTTCATGTTCAAACATCCCTGACTGGTGCTTTCTGTTTAAAAGTCAGTGAATTTTCTTTGCAATTTCTTATGATAATAATGTTCTTTATTACTCTTGTTTATAAAATTTTGCAAAGCAAGTGCAATGCTGCTTACTAAATTCTATCTTATTTGCCCTATTGAGCATCTCATTTTAAATTTACTACAAGATCTTGTTTAAAATTTTTATTTAAATCATTTCAAGGACCAACTGACCTATTGAGTATTTTAAATCTTTTAAACATAATCGATCCCAACTATATTGCTTGACTCATTCTCTTGTTATTCTTAGGACTCCCAAAAACATTACTCATTCGGAATTAAAGCTTCAAATCGATCAGAAATTTAGGTCTTGTTTAAGAGGAGTCTTCAAAAGGAATTAAAGCTTAGGTAAAAATTAGCTTTCTTTTTTAAGAGGAGTCCTTTCTTTTTAAAGCTACTTTCTTTTCCTTTCTTTTTAGTCTTGCCAGACTACTCAGCTGCATTGTAAGGGGTAAGAAAGATGTGGTGTGGAAATGCTGACCCAGGTGGCGCCAGCCTTTGTTATAAATATGTGGTGGCAGGAGGAAACATAAGTGAAATACAGAGAAAAAGAGAAGAGTGGCTAGCTGCCAAGGTAAAACGAGATGCAAACCTTTGCCAACAGAACCTGGACAAGAAGAGAGGAAGAGCATACTGCCTCTCCTCACACCTCAGTAATCAGTATGAACATCTACATAGTGTCAGGATCAACAAACAGCTTGAGGAAAGAGCAAGACGTGCTTCTATTTCTGTTATATAATGATCAATTAGCAGTGTGGTAGAAATAATAATAAGCACAAAAAGGTAAACACTTGAAAAAGCAGATTATTAGCTAATTGGTATTTCTACAAACAGAGTATAGATCAGTGTCCCATCACTTCTGGACAATCCAGATTAGTTTAATGACCATCTAAGACAAGGTACAAACAGCTAACATATTCAAAAATTGAGCTTTCAGGGTTTTTGAAGCAATTTAACTCGCCTCTAGCTGATCCAAGTTGGTCATTAGCAGTTTGACTACCACTTGACCACCAGCTAGTAGCTGGTTTGGTGCTGGTCTAAGTTGGTCTTCCAGCTTAGATGACCAGCTAATGAGCACCTTGGACAAGCTAGAAACCAGTTAATATGTTCAAAAACAACTGGAAGCTGTGTTTTGGAACATCTCAACTGGTTTCTAGCTGGTCTAAGGTGGTCATTAGCTTTTGGACTGGTCTGAGATGGTCTACAAGCTAAGATGACCAGCTAATGACTAGCTTTGACCAACTAGAATCCAACTAATGTGTACAAAACTCATCTTATAAGTGTTTTGGAACATCTTTTAGCTGGTAATAATATATGTGTGTACTGTGTATATTTATTATGTATATATAAATACACACACATGCATGCATATATTTAAGAAAAATGCAATGTTTATATATTAAATACATTTATATACAATATAAATTATATGAATATAAATATATACATGTAAATGTAAATATTTTCAAAATATATACTGTGTGTGTGTGTGTGTGTGTGTGTGTGTGTGTGTGTGTGTGTGTGTGTGTTGTGTGTGTGTGTGTGTGTGTGTGTGTGTGTGTGTGTGTGTTGTGTGTGTGTGTGTGTGTGTGTGTGTGTGTGTGTGTGTGTGTGTGTGTGTGTGTGAGTGGTATTTATTCTTTATATATACATAACAATTTTTTGGTCCCCAAACTATGTATTTTTTTTAAATAACATAAAGGTGTAGGGAATAGCATTCATATAAAAACCTTAGGGTTTTGTGTGTGTGTGTGTGTGTGTGTGTGTGTGTGTGTGTGTGTGTGTGTGTGTGTGTGTGTGAGTCTACTACATATTTATTTTTTTAAATAACATAAACATTCATGTAAGATACATCAATTACGTTATATTAAGCCATACAAGTCTTAATACCAGGGATCCCTTTAAATCTTTGTGAAATTAAAGAATATGTGGTTATTTTAATTTCAGCAATGTGTAGGCTGCTCAAGCCTACAACATGCCAAACATTAGTGAGTGATCTCCTTTTGATCAATGGCTCAAGTGAAGTTGCATGGTGTTTATGTGAGTCAAAATTTTAGCGCCTTCTTTATAAGAAGCTTACATGCTCTCCTTAAAGTCTCTACCCTACAACACGAATCACCAAAAAAGAGATAATTCCCTCAAGCCATACATTCACTCAATATTAAACTTTAAAAAAGTGCGTAGTGTTCATAATAGGCAGAGGTAGTCAGGTTATTCAACGTTTTTCTCTCTAAGCCAATGATCACCTTGACTATGGCAAAATAAAAAAGTGTAGGTGCCTTAAGTCCACATAGACAGCTCTACTACACTTCTCCTCTATCCCCCCTGTTAATTAGCCCCTTAAGGGAGAGAAGAGAGATAAATAGTAAATCCTAATTAGGTGGGATTTTTTTCATTATAGGCATGTCAGTTTGTTTTATCAGCAGCTTCTCAGATGCTATGCTGAGCTCTTTTAGCCTGCGTATTAGATGGAGTGGGCTAAAATCTCTGTATTAATCTTGTTACTTAAGTAACAGTGGGAACTGGACAATCTTCCAGCTGTCTTCCATCTCTGGGGACTCACATAAGGGGGACACGCTTGCAATGTTAGAGACGTATTTCCTCATCAATGGAAAACTAGCTCTCTGTGGGTAGCATTTACTTCTCTTTAACCTGCATTACTCTCTAAGCTAATCTTAGCATGGCTAGTACCATGAGTTGTTATGGGTCCTTGGAAACGGAGATTGTTACTGCCTTAGTAACAAACAATTATACATATGACGTGTTCAAAACAGTGTTTAGCTTTCTTTTGAAACTTGCTTAGCTAATGCGCTAGCCTGTATGTAGCTAAATTAATGATAAACATGTATTTATCTTGCTATCCTACATATTGGCTTAGAGGTTCATATAAATCGGATCTACCTCTAAAAACTACCAAAATTAGATGAAAGCGTACTTGCAGGCATATAAGATAGGTGGCGTCTGTTGAGCCAAAATTCTTAAAACCAGCAATGAAAAACGATATGTAATTTTATAGCATCACACAATTCCTGACTGCCTACAATATTCGCTGATATTTTAATAAGAGCTGTACGCAGTATTTTCTCACATGTCCTAGAACCTGATTCTAGCCCACTGCAAAGATGCATAATAACA
>CM049802.1:10320854-10441783 GCA_027422405.1 Ptychobarbus kaznakovi
AGTGTACAGTTGTTTTCTGTGAGTCAAGTATTTTATTCAGAATAAAAGCTGCAATGTTGTAATTTTCTGTAATCATAATATTGAGTATAATTCAGTTTTAACCAACAGTGCCCTTCTTTGTTATGGGAAACATTATTGTTTTTGTTTTTTATTTGTATGCTGTAAAGTTATCCCAAAATGAATACCGTCATCAGAGAAAAAGCACCTGGTGTATAATGCAGAATTTCCATTTGCCTGTATGCATGCCTGTGTGCATGACTAAAGTTTCTAAGTAGAAACTATGTGAAATCTATGTAGATTGCTTTAATTATACAAACAAGCTTTCCTTCACTCAATATGTTATTGATTCCACTGAAAACTTACGAGACAGGTCCTTTCGAAATAAGTCACGGTTTCACAATGGCCAGGAATGTCCAATGTATTTCAGATTGTACTGAGCATCAGGCCCATCCTCTAGGGCCCTCAAATCGACTGTATAGATGTACAATTACAGGGCAAGTTCATTCAAGTTCACTCATTCTCATTTTCAAAACTTGGTCTTTCATGATTGGTCATAAGACTCTCAACATGTACTATCAATTTTTACACATTGTGTGTGATTATAACCGTCTGTTGAGTCTCAATATGAGACATGATGGATGTGTCTTTGAAATTGTTGTGTACATAAGCCGGTATTTATCAAAATTGTGTGGAATACATTATGATGATTAAAGTGAATATTTTTGACAAATAGGACTGCATTGCTGTGGAAATCAGTAATTTTGGATCACATTCAATAACAATTCTATAGAAGTATTTTTATGAGCACAGAAAAGGTACTCCGATAAAATGTTTGTAGAAATCACAGCAGGCTTACAGTTATTTTATTATTTTACCTTTTTACGATTAGCATTTATACACATAAACCATTTCCGTGCTCAAAAACCATCTCTCTCCTATAATATAAAAATACATATGTTTAATAAATGCATTTATTTTTCTGTCACAAAAATGTGGTTTGAGTAGGTTGAAGCATTATCCAGAATTCATAAAATGTAAGTGATGTTTATAATTTTGTCATACTGCTGACCATAGTGAACACTCTTCTCTCTTTTCACTTTACAGGTTTCATATATACATGTGGTGGAACATTAAAAGGAAGGAATGGGACCATTGAAAGTCCTGGTTTTCCATATGGATATCAGAACGTGGCAAACTGTACGTGGGTTATTGTAGCAGAGGAGGGAAACCGAATTCAAATAGTCTTTCAGTCATTCGCAGTGGAAGAGGACTACGACTTTTTATCTCTCTACGATGGACACCCGCACCCAGTTAACTTCAGGACGAGGTGAGTGCTGTTTATAATAAACCGATTTGCATGAAACTCTAAGTAAACAGCTGCACCATAACTGTATCAAGTTCATGTGAGACTAAAATACAGAAAACGTCTCAGGTTGCGTATGTAACCCTAGTTCCTCAAGGGAACCATGCTCTGAATAACGTGTGTAATCAGACCAATGGATGGGTGAGACGTCACGGGCGGGGTGACGTAGAGACCCGGAAGCATGAAAGCACGTGCCGTGGAATCGGCGTCAACTTCTAGGAATGATGCATGTACTCGCAGGGATGCCGGAAGTGTGGCCCCGAGATGCAGCATCTCGTTCTCTCGAGGAACTACGGTTACATACGTAATCTGAGACGTTCCTCTTCAGGAACTCGAGCTGTGTCGAACGCTTTGGGAACGAGATGCCCACGCCACCAGACTTTCAAATCCTTACCTAGTGTGGAAGAGCACAGCCAGGGCGCGAGAAAGGGGAGACAGGAGTGGCTAAAGTAGGTGGGGACCGCGTCCCGAAGGCTAACTTCTGGAGAGTGAGCCTTGAGCCCCAAGGAGAGGGGAGATCAGAGGACTCGAGGCTATGAAATAGCATCCTAATCCACCACTTAGCATAAGCTTCTCAGGCCAAAGGCCTCAGTCTCAGTGCACCGTGGAGGAAACGTGTAACTAGGGGGTGTCTGCCCACAGACTGGCCACCACAAGGGGCATGATAGGCCGCAATGGCCGCCACGTAGACCTCTAGGGTGGAGTGGGTCAACCCTGCGGAGAAACGGGCCTACAGGAACTCCAGAATTATACCAACTGGGCAGTTGACTGGGTCGAGCTGGCAGTCTCTGCACCAAGAAGTGAAAGCTCCAGGGAGCTCTGGGTTGGAGGATGGTCTCAAAAATCTCGGTTGAGAGACCAGAACCTACAAGATGTGCCCCCTCGGGGGGTCATGTCCATAACTTCCACCACTCTGAGCGGGGGTGACAGATCGTACCCTCCACCTGATAGAGGAGATCCCTCCTGACGAAAATCTCCATAGAGAGCCGTCGAGAAGGGAAATCAGGTCCGAGCATACTCGGCCCAGCCAGAACGGGGCTCTTTTGCCCATCCGGCGCACTCTCTGCAGAACACCCGGGAACAGAGCAATCGGGGAAAGGTGTACAGACAAAGCCTCTGCCATGTCTGTACCCTGGCATCCAGCCCCCGTGGAGCTGGATGGGTCAGAGAGAACCAAAGGGGACAGTGTGATGTCTCTCGAGTAACAAACAGGTCCACCTGAGCCTGACCAAATTCTCCAAGCCTGCTTCACCACCTCGGGGTGAAGCATCCATTCCCCGGGCCTCGGCCCCTGCCTCGACAGGATGTCTGCTCCCACATTCAGATGCCCAGGAAAATTAACTGTTCTCAGCAAGAGGAGTTTTCCCTGGGACCACCCAAGGATCTGGTGCGCCAGCCTGTACAGGGGCCACAAACGCAGACCTCCTTGGTGGTTGATATAAGAGACCACAGCTGTGTTGCCGGTGCTCACCAACACATGGCGATCTCTTAATTCCGAGAGAAAGTGTTTAATGCTAGAAACACGGCCAGCATCTCCAGGCAGTTGATGTGCCACATGAGATGGTGACCACTCCACAGACCGCGGGCCAAGCGGCCACTCATGACCACTCCCCAACCGGTGAGGGATGTGTCCGTCGCTAGTGTACGTGGCGACAAGGAGCTCCCAGCACCGGGCCCTGAGATAAGAACCAATGTTTCCTCCACATGTCTAAAGCACGAAGTCAGTGTCGCGTGACCTTGAGCATGCGAAGCGGGTTTCCTCTCGGGGAGAACCCCTTGGTCTTGAGCCACCACTGTAGGGGTCTCATGTAGAGCTGGCCAAAAGTAACCACGTTATCAGACCCAGCAGTCCTGAAGTGAGTGACCGGCCTTCTTTCACCCTCTTGACTGTCGTGAGGATCTACTCGAACCAAGCAGGGGACAATCGCGCCTGCATCTGGTCAAATCCCACACCACGCCAAGATAAGTTGTCCTCTGTAATGGAGAAAGCACACCTTTCTTGGCATTTAGTCTTAACCCCCAGCTCTTTCATGCGTGCGAGAACGACATCTCGATGTCAAATCGCCATAAGCTCTAATTGAGCTAACATCAACCAATCCATCAATGTGGTTGAGTATGCGGATGCCCTGGGATCACGGAGGAGCCAGAACAACATCCACACACTGTGAAAGTGTGGGGTGAGAGTGCAAGACCAAAAAGGAAGAACTCTGTGTTGGTAAGCTTTTGCCCCCAAAAGCAAACCTCAGTAACTTCCTGTGATGAGGAAGGATGAAGACATGTGCACCTTTTAGATCGATCGTGACAAACCAGTCCTCGGACTTGATCTGAGACATGACTTGTTTGTGCGAGCGTGCTGAACTTCAGTTGCTTCTTGACTGAGCGGTTCAAATGACGCAGATCTAAAATAGGATGCAACCCTCCGTCCTTCCTCGGAACAGTGAAGTACCGGCTGTAGAACCTGGACTCTACTACGTGAGGAGGGACCACCTCGATGGCCTCCTTCCTCAAAGGAGTAATACTTCTGTTCCATTACCAGAGCCTGCTCGGGACCCACCAGAGTCTGGATAACCCCGGGCAATCAGTCTCTCAAGACTGGCCTCTGGTATACTTACAGCTACTAGCACGGTGCCCAGAAGTGGAGGACCAGCAGGGGACGGCCGATCTAGCTGCTCTAAGGACCTCCGAAGAGGTAGCGAGCCACCCAGTACCACTACGTTTCCGGTCAGAGACTGAGAGAAGCACTCGCTGGAAACCGCTGCGCCCTGAAACACCGGCAAGGTTGGCAGAGCGATCTCCTGAGGGCACTGAGGAGAGACAAACACCGTATAATGAGGTGTACACCGCACTTCCCCAGAGGGGGACGGCCATCAAAAGTTCTGGGCCATAGGCGTCAGGACGATTTAGCCAAAGATTATCCAGCAAAATGACGGTCCGCAGATCCGCCTCCTGCTAGAAGCCTTTGGACCGGGAGCACCACTCTGACTCCAAAATTCCGGGGAGTACAAGAGGTGACGCTCCGTGAATGAGAAGCTGGAACACGGTGGGGGCTGCTCCCACCCAGCAGACCCTGCTGACCACCTCAACCTCCTCGGAGGAAGAGAGGAAAACATTGTGTTCTCACTCGAGAAATTATCCCAAGAGGCTCCTACAATATATATAATTGTATATATCTATATATACAGTATATAACTTCTCATAGTCAGATGAAATGCATCATTTAATTCCTCAAAATTAAATGCAGCCAAACAACCAGACAAGTAAACACGTCTGATGTGAAAAGATTCATAATATGAACCGAGAATGACTGTAATGCACGCGTTGCCTCGGCAACACGCGAGCCACTCGGATATAAAAACAAAATCAATCTATTTGGAGAAAAAAGCTGCAGCAGCATGCTGTCACTCAAAGGGGGAAGACTGCAACCCTGAGAGAGCGCTAGATCTGGGAAATAGGTGGAGATAGGGTGAGCCCGTCTCCAATCCGTTCGCCAGATCCATGCTTCGATCACCGCAATCTCAATTGCCGCCACACAGCGTGCCCAGTGGGAGCGAAATGAAATGCAGCGGGGAAAAGCACAATCAGCTGCTCCTTTTTTTTCTCGAGAGCTGACTGCGTGAGCTCCACTCCCCAGACATGCGGGTCATAATGAAATTAATCATAATATGCTTGTGCAAACAACGTGCTTGTGCAAACAATATGCTTTTCAAAAGCTCATCGATATCCTCCACGTCCACCTCCTCGGAGGAAGACAGGTGGAGCGTTGAATCCCACCGGAACTGGTGTGGTTTTGTCTGCGATTCCCACGAGCGCAGTCGCTGGTCCGACTCAGCGAAAGCAGGGCTGGCACCACGAGGAATGCTGGTGAAGGCTCCCTCTCAAGAGAACCCTCCGAAAGCAAAGCATACACAGTGGCAAATGCTCTCATAATGCGATTTATCAGCTCCCTCGAGAGCTGACTCTGCGTGTTTTGCTCCCAAGCAGACAACACACAAACTGTGTGCATCCCCACCCGTAAAGAAGTGCGGCAGGGAAGAACACACAGCCTGAGATGTTGCCCGCTCTTGGCTATGTTTGTCTTTACTCGTATAAAGAAAAATAAAGAACGATAAAGGACAGACAACAACAAATAAGAGTGACACACACAGAGCGCACACAGACGCCGGTTTCTTACATGCTTTTATGCTTCCTGGTCTCTACGTCACCCCACCCGTGACGTTTTGCCCATCCATTGGTCTGATTACACACATTATTCAGAGCGTGGTCACGCTGAAGTCATTCCCAAAGCGTGCGACGCAGCATGAGTTCCTGAAGAGGAACTGTACATACCTGATCATGGAGGGATAGAGAAAGCACTTTAGGGGGTAAGGAGTTGTTCCCCCTCGGCTAGGGGATATCACGATTCACGATTTTATTACGATTCTTTGTCATGTTGGTTTTTCTATTTTGCAAGCTGTTTGAGCATTACAGCCAAACTAATTTCCCTTTCATAAAGACAAAGCCTTTCAAGGTAACAAAATATTAAAAAGTATGGCAGATAATTAGGCTAAAAAATACTTGTCATTATTTTATCTTTGTTATTCAAAAATGAGAACAAAGATACACATTACAAATACACATAATATACAAATAAAATAAACCGTGTTTTATTTTCAGGTACAATAGGTGTATTTAGCAGCAGTATTCAAGAAACTGTATGGACAAATATAAAAATAAAACACTATATTGATTACTATTAAATAAATTGTATTAAAGTTTTTCAGTCAAGAGTAGTGAGTGATTTTTCTCTTTGTGTTTGGTGTTTTATTAACATTAAATGAATAATTCACCCAAGAGTTAAAATAGGCTAATGTTTTATTTGTATACCTTAATTTACTCAAACGTTGTTTTAAACCTGAGTTTCCTTCTTCTGCTAATCATAAACGCTATTTTGAAGAAGGTGGAAAACCAAACAGTTGCTGGTCCACAGTGTTCCCTACTGTCAATGTGACCCAAAAAACTGTTTGGTTACCCACATTCTTCAAAATATCTTCATACTGATGTGAATGTTTGTGGCGCTGTACAGTATATTGATACGGCGGTGCCAGAACTGCTGCTGATAGAATGTGTGCTGTAGCACGATACATCAATATTAATTCAAAAGCAGATCGTGGAGACATATTTATCAGGGCCACTGCATGCCAAATGGGTGCCCTAAGCAGAAAAAAAAGTGAATGTGACATGATATACGGCCAAGTATGGTGACCCATACTTGGAATTCGTGCTCTGCATTTAACCCATTCTAAGTGCACACACACAGCAGCGAACACACACCCGGAGCAGTGGGCAGCCATTTATGCTGCGGCACATACACATATATAAAAAATATTGTGACGAGTCGGCTGCCTCCCCCTAATTATCAGCATCTCCCCGTCCCTTAATCGCCGCCCTTCACCAGGCTCCCGAAGGGAGTGGGTGTGTGAGAGAGGAGAGGCGCTGAAACAGCCAGGTCTGGCGGCGTGTGATGAGGCACACCTGAAGTGAATGGAGCCTCATCACCGCCGCTGTTATATGCCGAGTGCGCCTCTCCTCTGGAGACCGGTCTCTTCCCCGTGCATGCACGCTGGTGTCCTCGTGGGTCCAGGAAGGGAGCGTGGAGAGAGGAAATGCCGCACCCGTTACACGGCTGACGGGCCAGGATGCCGGGCCGTATAGTCCCCGGAGGGGCCGTGGGCCGAAGGAGGATGAAGCCGCTAGGAGAAGCCGCCGCCCCTCGTGCTCCGGACCCGAGAGGGGAGCCCGTGCGGCCGCCGGACTCCGCCCCTTACCTGGACCCTTCCTTCCAGAACACTGCCCCTCCTTCACAACCCGCGCAGCACGACGAGGACACCAGATCCCCTGTTTATTTTGGACACTTCATCCCCTTTGGACACTATTTTATTATTTATGTTCAATAAAAGCCTCTCCGAGGCCTGACGCCACGCCCACTGTGTCTGTCGTTTGCTCCTCCCGCCACAATATATATAAAAAAAGGTTTATTTTGTCCAAAAAATTTGATCGATAAATTCCACCCCATCACATGACAGGTGTGTCACAGCGTGCGTCACAGCCCTCGGGAGAGAGCGCGAGAATTCAAATAAACAATTGTTCGCTTTTTTTTGTTTACTTTTTTGGGGGGATGGTCCAATTCTGTGTGTAACACTGTATACTACAAAACCATGTGGTTTTTTACAACCAAGACACAGGTTTTGAGCGTGTGCTATTCCAAAATGGATACAAACAGTAACTATCCCTGAAGAAATTAGATGTAAACAAAGGAATATCCATCCATATAACAAAGATATTGCTTAGTTGGACTAGAGTGCTCGATCTGATGTTGTTCCGTGGACCCTTACCTCTCTAACTAAACTGGGATTTACAGCAGTGGATTCGTTTGTTACTCAATATTACACAAAGCTGGTGTGTACTGCTTTTTTATTGTGGATGTTTTGATGTGTACTGCTTACACAAATTTAACAAATACATTACTTGTAAGCTTTCCATTGAAAAACAGTAGTCTATCGTCGATGCTTGAGGCTTAGACATTCAGAATGTTATATAGTTTGTCAAGATTAATTTTGTCCCATTTCATTTAATCTATTTGTAAACAATGACATGTCCAAACAAAGAGCGTTCAGAGCACCAGCGTCCTCGTGCAGCTTAACAGGTTGATTGATTGATTTATTGATTGATTGTTTATTTATAAAGCACCTTTAAAAACAACCCAAGGTTGACCAAAGTGCTGTACAGTACCGTGGTTTTAATGGAATGGTAAGAATATGACATAAAACATGACATACAATTAATTATCCAAGAAAAACATTTCCTAAGGTAAAAAATGCAACTGTTAATCAATTTAAGGTGGCAAATATTGTCCCTTAATGGCAAATGTGTAACTGCGGTCTATGGGGGTACTCAGAAGAATGTTAAATGCCCCAGGGGGTACGCCACTGCAAAAAGTTTGAGAACCACTGTGTAAGAGTATAATGTTTCCATGTGAATATATTTCGCTGTCATATACACTTATATTTACACTATCATGTACTGGGTCAGCAGACAAGGATGTTAAAATGAGATGCAAATCTACTAATATATATAGTAAATGTGTTTGTATGGTATTGGGGAATTGTCTTTTTCTTTCTTCAACAGATTTTAGCTTGATGTATGTACATTTATCAGATAGTTTCCTTTTTTATCTACTAGTTCATTTTAAATAGTTCTGTAATGTGAAAGATTTATGTGTATGGGTTTGTGCATTAGAGGTGCATACATATTTGTCTGCGTGCATTATGCATTAGGCAATGAAGTAAAGGTGGTGTCAAGGGATTTGTGCTACCATTTGTGGAAAGGATCAATATCCTGACCGATTCCAGCTGTTAACCAGCTGACATAGTGCAATCCGGTCTGTCTTTTCCATGTGGACTGCATTGCCATTGGTGCATATACTGTAAAATGCAAAATATTAATATATTCTTGTGAAATAGCAAGTAAAAAAATATTATTTTCAGCATTTTTCAGAATTATTCAGTTCAAATGCATAATTAAAATAGTAGTTTTTTTTTACATTAAAACCAATTAAATAAAACTAACACTTTTCTTAAAGGTCTTTTTTAAATCAATACATAATAAATAAGTCAATAATGCAGATTTTAATTCATGGCCATATTATTTAAATTCACTTGACAATTTTTAGGCTATATGGATTTTTTTTCTTAGTTGTACTTTCAAAACTGGAAACAACGATTCACACTCACAAAGACCACCTCTTTTTAATTATTTATTTAGTCTCTTGTAGCCTTACATTTACTTACACATTCTCCTCCTCTCATTCTTCCTCTTCTCTCTCTTGCTCTTCTGCATGAAGGAGATATTAGAAGGGGGTATGTGTGGAGAAGAGGAAGGAAGGATAATGACAGAGCTTAATTAAACAGTTCAAGACGTAAATAATGCAGGATTCTGCAGGCACTACATTTGTGTCTTGCATTGCCATGTTCGTTGGCATCAGACAAATTGCATGTTGCTGTTCAGCCGTTTTAAATTAGGGATTGAGCCCTCTTTCTATTTCTCTCTCTCTCTTTCTCTCTTCCTCTTGTCTGTTTCAAAGAATATATACTTTTCTTTTATGGCCAGTATCAACGTCCTTAGAGGTCTGACATGAATACCTTGTTGCGTCTTAAAGCCCATTATCGTTTATATGTCCTTATATACATACATATCAATATTTAATGATTTTGATTAATGTGATTCATTTAGACTTTAATGACCCCCTAAGGCGTCTCTGTCCAAGTGCACAGAGGGTGTGCTGACCTATATAAAATGTTGTGAGTGTCATGTCGGTGCTTTTTGCACAGCAGGTTTATTTGTTTGTTCATTCGTTTGTGTTCTTGTTCTTTTTATCTTGTCTGTGGAAGATGTGTGGGCGATCAAGCCTCAGATTTTGATGGGTGATAGATGCCTTCCGTCCTGATTTTACATCAGTAATGATTATTAATGTGACCTGGCTAGGTCTCTAAAAAGAGCTATTTAAATTATAAACTAACAATGCCAGGGACTGAACCTGACATCTAAAGATATTAGTGATTAATCTTCAAATATGTACAGATCTGTCTGAATCATTTACATCTTAGCTCAGAAATATCAAAACGAATTCTAAATGCATTTAAATGATAATTTGGTTGGCAGGCAATTAAGCGTCTCCTCTCAAAGTGTAATTGCACAAACATCTGCTATTCTGTGTTATATATATAATGGTTGACTGATTTATTTATTTTATTTTATTTACTTATTTATTTTTAAATGACCAAGACTGATAATGATGGCAAATAAGAGGTGACCTCTGATGATCTTGTGCTCACTCACCACTTATTTCATAGATGTGTTGCATTGATCAATCAAGTAATTATGATAATTTAGCTGCCATCTTTTTAGTTTGTAAATTATAGTATATATTGTATTTGGAAATGGATGCAATTGTGTTTTTTTTCTAGTGTTAATTTATGTTTTTATTGTTTATTAATTATTTGTATTATTATTTGCTTTAAACAAACAGGGAACATTAATAGCTTAATTAAATAAGTATATAAAATAAGTATATTTTTTTATTTATCCTCTTTCCTACTACTTGTTTATCTTCTGTTTTAGTTTTATAACCAATTCTTACTATGTGTAAGGAAGTTGTTGTTTGTTAGCATGTGTGTTTGGCAGTGTTTTTTTAGGATTAATAATAAACTACTGCCATTTGATTTATCTATTTTCATTTTAGTTAAATTATGTCTGAATGTACTATGTCTTTAAAGGTATTTTCTTAAGTTTTAGTTTTATTTAATTTGAGTTATTTTAGTAACGTAACTTCAACATATTACATTGAAATAAAATAAAATAATATATATATATATATAATTATTATAAATCATTATTATAAATCATTATTATACTCATGCCTTTTGTTGTTATAATATTGTTTTTAGCTTGATTTTTTTAGTTTTCATTTAAATGTTTTGTTTTGAAATGTTGTTTTATGCATTTGTCATTTTTATTTAATTTCTTTATTTTCTTAAATGTGTGTGTGTGTGTATATATATATATATATATATATTATATAGAGAGAGAGTTTTCTTATAGTTTGTTACTTATTTGTAAGTTGCTTTGGATAAAGTTCTGCTAAATGACTAAAAGTAAAGTAAAGTAATAGCCTGTACATATACTGTAAAGTAATAGCAGTTGTAAATGTAGACAATAGGGTTTACTCATTTGAGAAGTGTAGATACAAAGGGTTTACACAGCCATAATAATTAACTGACTATTGTATACAAAGTGATCATGTAGATGTATGTATTTACTAATAATTAACACCACATATGATGTAGATGTATGTATTTACCCATACATAAACATTCATATAACATACATCCAAACACCTATCTATCTATCTCTCTCTCTCTCTCTCTCTCTCTCTCTCTCTCTCGCTCGATACATCTATCTATCTATCTACTGTCTATCTATCTATCTATCTATCTATCTATCTATCTATCTATCTATCTATCTATCTATCTATCTATCTATCTATCTATATACACACACACACACATACATACATATGTCATATTTAACTGTAACGGGATTTTGCAGTTATACTCGTCCCTAAAACACATTTTTTAAAAGTAAAAATAAGTTACAAACTGTAATTTCAAAGCAGTAGTATTTAGCTATAAGCTGTGTAGGCTTACAAACATTATAATTTTATAAGTATTTTAGACCTCATCCACAACAAATCCTTTCAATTAACAGTAGGCTATTTAGAAAAGAACAAGAATTAAAAATAAGAAGATATAGCATAAACGCAAACAAAAACTAATTAATTTAGGCTACTGAAACCAATGTTGGCTCTCGTTTGATACAAAATCAAATGCCCGTATCCGGTGTATTTGAATGCCAAAATATTATTTACTTTTATGCCTTTCACTCACGATATCCATGTAAAACTGTTTTGCATAACTTCATGCGGTGGAGCAATCACTTGATTCGCTTAACAGCACAGATTTGTGGAAGCTACATATTTAAACTCCTCTTAGCAGTGTGTTTTTCCATATGAATTGTAAAAGGTTTGCTGTGTATAATAAAAACAGCTTTTTTTTGTTAAAATAAGCAAGGTAGAAAGCAAAAAAAATAGGGCAGCTTTTTCTGTTTTATTTTGCGCAGCACAAAAATGGAAGCTACTGCATCCTCTTATCTATTAAGATAATCAATGTAAAGGTTTGCTTTTAACAACCCAATTTGGAACAGAACATAAAAACAATATTTGGGGTTTTTTGTTAAGTAAATTGGGTTGTTTATTTAACCCAAAAAAATAGGATGCAATAAAGGGTGATTTAACTGCCGTCTGTTTTCATTTGCGCAGCATTGAACAAACTTTGCATACTTAAAAGACCTTTTTTTTTTTTTTACAACATGAAATAATGTTTACAATTTGGATTGACTTAAATCCTCTAAACTTTTTGTAAAATACTCCACAACCACTGGTTTACGTGATAACTTCCTTTATTTTCCTTTATTTTTCATTTGCTCGTTTTTATGTAAGCTATACATATTGCCTATTTAATCTCGTTTAACAAACATCAGAAGCAAAGATAAAAACTTTTTTTTTTTTTACATAATTCACGAGTAAATCGTTTACACTTAAATCCTCTAAACTTTTGTAAAATACTCCAAACCACTGTTTCCACCGTAACAGCGCTGGCTCTCGCGCCCGAGCTTTTCCTTTATTTTTCATTTGAGTCGTTTTTATATTCGAAACTGCTCACGGATAAGACCGCCACCCTGCGTTTCACGAGTCATGGACGAAATGTACAGCGATTGCCTTCACAGTCTGCCCAAAACAAACAGTAAACAGCTCTGAGTAAAGGTCGAGCGACTGATCGGCTGGACGATTTTAGGTATTTATTTTATTAATCGGCATCGGCCGATTGTGTTGCAAATTAGGCCGATTAATATACAGGCACATCTGCAAAAAATTGCCTTTCCACTGGCATTGTGTTGCAACGGATAATATACCCTGTGAAGTCCCCCTCAAGTAAATTGCCTGCTAACTTTTTGAAGAGAGAACTCCCTCAGCCGTCTCACTGCGCCGCGTGAACTTTTTGCTCCGTTCAATATTTCTCTCTATCATACTGAGAGAACTCAGTTACCGCTCATCACTGCTCACTGAATATTTCTCTCTATCATACTGCTAAGTCACCGCTCAAATAACGCGGCGACAAGAAATGTCCACTCATGTAACGTTAGTATACTCGGCGACAAGAAATACTTGTAAGTTACCTGTTTGCAGTAGTGCTGCTGTGCTGTGAATGCTGTGGTACAGCTGTTTGCATCTGCAACGCTGATAAAATCTCCTTCACTGTCTGGTCCCTGCTTTGCTCTGCTCACAGCTCATAATACACTTTGCCAGGATTTTTATATTTTTTATACATGTTCACTTAATGTTTACACCGAATCATCATTTATATTAATTTCCCACTGATTTACGCGATCTGACGAACATTAACTCATAGTGCATGATCATATTTATGTATGAATGGAGACGCGCATTTTCCTTAACCACACACACTGAAGCGTGCGTGACGTCTCAATGAGGACATAAACACACAAACAACATCTCCAGAACTGCTCTGAGAGTCACTGAGAGTCACAGCGTTTCACCGTTTCATTTGAGTAAAACTATCCTCATATCATATACACACAGAAATGTAAAGACATTCACGGCAAACCCGTCAAAATAAAAGTCTGGGTTTTTGCAGACATTGCAGTAGAAATATTTGTACTACTAGTACTACTACTAAAATTCTGGGTTTTTGCATGAAAAATATTTGTACTTTTTTTTTTTAAAACTTTTTTTTTTTAAGGAATGCTCTCACAACATTTCTAAATTCCCTTTATTTGCCAAATTTTTATATTTATTTTCAATAATTTAAACATAAATTAAATTAATAAATGTTTAATTTAAGCAATTTTATGTATCACTTTACTTATTATTACTTGACTTAGATTTTATGAGATGAAGGAGAAAAAAAAGATAGAAAATCGGCCAAACATATCGGCCCAAAAAATCAGTGTCATATATCGGCCATCGACTGCCCTGATTTCTAAATATCGGCCAGAGAAAAACCCATATCGGTCGACCTCTAGCTCTGTGGATGTATTTTAACATTCAAAGTATTTGTATTCTGTATCTTTATAAATATAATTGTTTATGCAAAGCATCAGACTCTTCATCACGCAATAAGACTGATGCAAGCGACGTTCGTTTAGTGATTCACACCGCGCGCCTGTATGTTTCTCTGCATAAAATTTAATGTTATACAGCACAGAAACGATTTTATCAATAAAATAAAATGTACACAAACCTGTATTCACCGAAGAAATGCTTCAATTCGATGGCACTTAGAACTGCTCTCTCCAAAAGACAACGTAAAATCCCCACGATAAATAACCCAACCGCTGGGTTACTCTGACAACTCTGACATAGTTCACTGACAAGCTAGGACATATCGCATTTGTAATCGCAGACGAATCGCCTTCGATTATGAACGCAATATTGTGGAGCTTGTCAGTGATCTACGGCTCTGTGTATTAACTGCCGCTCCATCTGAAAACAGGTGATGATGGCGATTTACTGCTAATCAAGAAACCGGCTTTAACTGTCGAGATTCGCATGTTAATCGCATTCGATTAATTGCACAGCCTTAGCCTAAATATCCTAAGAGTCTCCCTTCTCTGCAGGAGTAGAGAAATAATAGGGAGTAGCAGTCTTTCATCTTATTCTATTGTGCTCCCTTTCACCTTCACTTTGAGATACTGTATATTTTCTTCTCTTTCTTCTCCTCGCACCTCCTTCTTCTGTGCAGAAAGCACTTATACATGTGGCTGCTGGGCTAAGAGCGGTTCGTGTAGTAATGCTGGGTGTCACTATGTGTGTCAGACTGTGAAAGAGACCCTCTGAGTGAAGCTAGGTGTAATTGCAGACGCTTAGCCCGTGGAGATAGCAATGTAATTAGTCATCAGCATGTAGAGGGGATGGGACAGAGGAAACGAGACCAGCCACCAGCAATTATGCATCCCCGTCCTGTCACTCAAAGCTACCCATCGCCATAAATCATTTGCCATTTGTTTTGGCGTCTGATCGAGGTGTCAGCGCAGGAGCACTGTACTGACGCATGGACAGAATGTGAAAATCAAGAAGTGCTGAGATTGAAACTATATCCATCCATGTGTCTTTAACTCATACATATGCATGTGTTGTGAATGCATGCGAATACAAGAAGACTGTGAGTTGGTTATAAAAGCATGCATGCCGGCTCATCACTATACAGTAGTTGCACTGGCAGTTGAAATGGTTATTTACGTTGACAACAAGGACGTTTTTCAAGTTTCCAGGAAACGCTGTCAGAAAAAAAATGACATTTTTATAAAAATGTCTTTATCCAAAATAAAAATCTGTCTTTATTTACTATTCTCATGACATTCTAAAAGCATGAATTTTGTGAGACCCTTCACATAGTTCTCACCAGTCTCTCTGTAGACCATCTAAACCCTGTAAATGGTAAATACCAGAGCAAATAATGAATGAATTGTCATTCTGAATTGTGCTGTCCTTTTAAATGCACTGCTTTCAGACTTAACGCATACCACAGCCATTCAGTTCATCATCTGTGAGGCTGTAAAACCCACAAACTAACCTCTCCCCTTCACCCAGTCCCTCTCATTACACTGTCTAGGAATTCAGGGTGAAATTCATTCAACCCTGAGTTACTAGTATCGATTGTAGGCTCAGAATACAGTCTGTCACTCAATTACATTCCCATGGCCTGGAAGAGGCGAGTGACACGTCATTCGTGTGGCTTCTTGAATGTCTGACCAAGTGGCTTGTTTTGAATAGCCAGAGAGGGAGAGAGAGTGACAGACTACATTTTATCCCTATCTAATGGCCATCAGTCTCCTAAACTCAAACTCAGTCTCATAACATCAACATGACTCCATTTAATAATCAGTAAGATATTCATTATTCTCCACCATCCATATTTCTGCTATGTATATACCCTGTACAACCTGTTTGCACATTCTTCTTGCACAATCCTGCTTATATTATTATTTGTTAAGTCTACAGTATACTGTCCTGCACATTATTTTATAGCACATTTTATATTATATTTTATTATTTTCTATTTTGTATTCTTACTTTTTATTTTCTACTTCATTTTTTTTCCATACCTATATTTATGTATATTCTCTTGTTTTTATATTTCATATAATTACACTGTCCATGGAGCGGACCTGACTTACATTTCACTGCTGATTATATTCTGTATAATTGTGTATGTGACGAATACAAATCTTGAATCTTGAATGTAAAGGAGTAGCAGTTTGCTGTGCAGTGTTTTCTGCCAAGAGCAAAGCCACGGTAGAGGGAAAGATGTCTCTCTCTCTCTCTCTCTCTCTCTCTCTCTCTCTCTCTTTTTTCTGGCTCTGTCTCCATCTATTGGACTGTTGAGTTTGGGTTACTGACATCTTGTGGTAAATGTGCAAAGTGCAGCATAGGCTCAGGATGTGGTGTTTGTATGTACAGTTGTATTCTGGAAAAACAAAACTGTCTCATACTGTAGCTTGAATGTCAATAAGTGCATTTGTTTATTATTTTTAATATTTATTAATATTTAATATAGTAAAAGTCAGATATATACAAACTTTTCAGTGTCACATGAGCCTTTAGAAGTCATTCTAATATGCTGACTTTTTTTTCATGGTTCTTTGAACAGAGCATTCTGAAGAACAGCCTTTATTTGAAATACATTTGTTATATAATTTAAAATTATTTTGGTCCAAAAAGTAATGCATTTGCTGAATGAAGGTATATATTTAATTTTTTTAACTATTATATTTAAAAATACATAAAAAACTGACCCCAAACTTTTAAACTATAGTGTGCCTTTCATTTATCATTGTGTTCTGCTTCAGTTTAAATATGTGACCCTCTCTGTGAAAACCCAGCTAAAGTATTTTTTTTTATTTACTATTTTCTGCTAAAAATCATGCTACATATTGTAAAGAACATTCTGTGAATATATATTCTTGATATCTTTAATATTGACTGAGTAAGGTCATGTCAAAGATTGAAATCATAGTGAAATTAATGTTTGTAATCAAACTGTGATGCTTGTTATCCCAGAATTAGATTTTTAGACTTTAGCCTGGTTTTTACAGGGAGGGTCACATATGTATACTATATACAGTTGGCCTCAAAAGTAAGTATTTGGACACTTAAAAATCACACTTCAAGATAAAATGTATCCCCCAAAATTCAAAATCTTCCAAATCTGTATGACTTTTGGCCCCTTTTTTTCAATATACTGAAAGCAAAAGAGGATTGGGCCTGTCAAGCTTCAAAAAGCATCATGAGTGTGGTCCATTTTATACATATTGCACTATAATTAAAGACTTCTGAGATCATATGATAGCGTTTTGTGACAAACAGACTGACATATAAGTCAGTAGTTGCTAACTGTGATAAATGAGTAATGTTTACAAATGAGACATTGATTCTTCTCTTGTGAATTGTCCTGACCATGCTGTAACAACTGGGGCAGATGTCAAGATTTTCAGAAAGTAATGACTTAAATTTCAGTCTGTTTGTGACAATTGCACAAACAGAGAGTGACACTTAAGTGTCCAAATGCTTTATTTTCTGCTCTTTCTGTTTTCTCTCTCTCCCTCGCGCCCTGTTTCTCATTTTGCAGCAGTGGTTAGAGTTCCATTTCACAAGCCAATAACAGTATTAGCCCAACAGCGTGGAAAGTCTTCATGCCTTGTTGACCATGATGAAGTCCATTGCATGAACATCTGTTGTTGAATAAGGTGGCCGAATACCCTGCAATCCACACCTGCTCAAGTTCCTGCTCAGAAGTACACTGTAAAAAATGTGCTGCCAGGCAACCTAGAAATATGTTTCATGTGGTAACATCCAAATTAACTGCTTTTATTCAAGCAAAAAACATTATTTACTGTGACAGAATCAGCCTAACTACATTAGGTTATACTAATGAAGGTTTTTTTTAAGGGTCGGCTCAGGTAGAAATAACTCCTTAATGAGGTCATATCAGGATGAATCAAATTCTCCTTGATCTTTTTAGATAAAAGAGCTCAATGTACTATGAAAACATACTGTAACCTTTAGAACTCAGACTTTCTCCCCAAACCAAAAAGAGCAGCTATTAAAATTAAGTTGGACTTGGCAAAGATTATTCAGTTTAATATGATCCCTGATAATTTCAGTCCATCGTAAAAATATGTGTGACACACGCTACCATTAGTTGTGTTTTGTTATGTGATTTTAAAAAATGCAGTAAAAACAGTAACATTGTAAAATATTCATGTTTCATTTTTTATATATATTTTACAATTATTCCAGTGATGGCAAAGCAAATTTTTTGCTGATTTGTTACACTTATTATCAATGCATATATCTACCTAGTTAATAAAGCACAGATAAAGCAGAAAGACCAGGTTGAATTTCCTTGAATGAATTATTTTAGCATAAGTACCGATGTTAATCCAGAAGATGAAAGGCCAGACTTTATTCAAAAGAAAATAATTAGAGTGGACTTTTTCCTGAATCTGTGAATTTTCTCATGGTCCTAAAATAACTTTGCACCGCTAGTGTATTTTTAGCTTTTCCTACATTACAGTGTCTTGCATTTGAATTTGTTTGCACTCTATATTCATGTTTTTTTTTGTTTTTTTTTGCAAGACCCACAGCATATTACAACTATTAGATTTTGTTTCATAGTTGTTGTGTATTAAAGTTTGCAGATGACTGTGAGTAAAGCATTCAGGCCGGTGCATTTATACCTCTTTGTGGCCCAACACCCTGTGAAAACAACATAAATCAAGAGGGAGCAGCCTGGCATGCTGTCAAAGCTGAAGTGGTTGAGCCACTGGTCTATTGTGATCATTCTACTGCACTTTTCCCTTACGCCCTTCCCCTGACTTTATACTTTCAGTGTATTCATCTCCAACACATTGCCCTTGGCTTTGGCTGCAGGGACTGCCTTCATTATTATCCACTAAATCAGGACAATTTTTTTATTTTTTTTTTTTTTTTTAAGGGGTTGTCGCTTTAATGGAGTGGGGTAAAAGGTTTATGGCTGGTTTCCATTTCATATGAGGCTACTGCGATACATGTGTTTTATATGGTGGATAAATCACTGGATACAATAGGTATGATGTGTTGAGAATTGAAATAACCACCAATGACATTATAAGTGTGTATAATTCAGTATAAAAAAATCACAGCAGACTTGTTTGAATATTCATGCACACATGCACAAATCTAGGACTTATAATTAGCGATGTACTAAAATCAAATTATTTGCCCAAAGCTGATCATTCTGGACACAATGACTGTCTCGAAAGCAAAAATAGTCATTTTTTAGAATAATATTTTATTTTATATCACATTAAACTTCTTCTGTTAAAATACTGTTATAATACAACAAAACACAACTAAGGAGAATGATTAATTTGCAGTTTTTGATGTTCATCCTAAAATGGTTAACGAGAAAGAGAAGTAGGCTGTGGTTGGTTTTGCTTTCAATCTGTTTTCCCTTTCAGCTGGAAATATTTGGTGCATCTCTTCTTGTCCATTATGTGTGTGCTGCATCAGAAGAACGTTGAACGAGGTCTGGTTCTACAAGCCGATCATCTTCTTCATGTTCTCACGACCCAAATTCACCTCGGCAAGATTATCTTTTCCACACCTTGATGAAATCTACTTATCCTCATCTTGCCAGCAGTTTCCCAATTAGACCTCAAGCCCTGTTAGAATTTTGTCAAAATAGGTATAAAAGTGAGCAAGGAGGGCTCTTTGAAGTGAGCAATCGTGATGCTCTGTTGCATTAAGAGGGGCTGCCAGTGTTTATCCCTTAGGAAATGCTGTTTCATCTCCCGCTCAGCATTCGACGCAGTCCATGGGGAGCACAAGGACAAGCATGATATGCGTGAACTCACCCGTGGACGAGTGAAGGTGCGCTACTATCGTTGGACCTCAGAGCCTGCAAATGGATTTTAGCATCAAATAAGAGCGGTGGTGATACACCACTCCAAATGCAAGTGGGGGAATAATGGGCTTTGTCTGCTGGTGTTTATATTCCTGCATGATGTTATAGGGCAAACAGATGTTGTATTACAAGACACATTAAAAAGAAAAAAATAGGATTCAGTTATTTTCTTTTGCAGATTTTGCACTTTTTTCACCAAGTAAGGCATTGTTACCAGATCTGACATAAAGCAAGTGAATAAATCAGACATAAAATTAAACAAAACGGATGGAATTATTTTTTAAATAACTGAGATGGATGGACGTGAATGTGAATCTGGCAGTGTTTTATTATAGTGGTTCATATGATTGTAGCAGCAGTTTGAAAATTAAAAATGTGGTGAGTAGCATCAAAAGGTTAATGCTCTATCGCATTTGAAAATAATGTACCCCCCTGCAGTAAACCAAACCGTGTTAACAAAGCAAATGTGGGATAAAAATGCATTTGCTGAAGCAACCATGCAATTTTAGTTTGCTTCTACAAGTATTTAACTTGTACCCAAGCACTCTGCATTGCAAGTGCATTGTTGTACCAGGGGTGCTACGAGCAAGTTTACAATGTCAAAAAATACATATTGAGCTGGTTATGCGACTCGTATGTCAAAATATATCTGTTCATGCACAAATCATGCACTATGGTAAAAGTGTTTTAATTTATACAGTGGCATTGTGCTATAAAACACACTAATTATTTTGTATTAATTGGTAATTTGCATTTGAAGTCGTAATTTGTGTGAAAAGGGGAAAAAAAGCCTAGTGCATTACAGCTAATATTATATATTTCAGCTGGAAACTGCAATGATTCGTATGAATCTGTATGATTTTGGAGTTTCACAATTTTTTTCCAATAAGCCTTTGTTGTTTAATTTTGGTTAAGGCTAATATATTTTATGTTTTATACATTAATTTGTATTATTATAAACAAATATGAATTAACAACAGAACTCAATTCATACATATAATTTTCATTAACATTAGATCTAGATTCATGTTATTCTAAAGTGTCACTTAAATTAATTTCTGCTGCATTGAGTGGTTCATATTTGGATTTGGATACATGCAGTACAATATATCTTGTATATAACTAAGTTTCTTGGCAAAAGAAACTTGTATAATAGTCTATTTTTTGCATTGTTCCGACATCTGCACTTCACCCAGACTGTATGAACCATTTCTATTATTGTTGGAGGAACCTTTCTATTAATCTTACCAATGTACAGTAGCTCCACTCACCTGTCTGCATTTCTTCCAAATGATTTCCTGCAGAATGACCCCTGACAAATCCAGCTCTAATCTTAGGTTGGTCTCACCTCCTCAAACCAAGAGACGAAAACACAGCCTGCAGCATACAGCTCAACCTATGACCTCTGGCAGGTCTTGTACCAGTGAATGATGGACAGATGCTCGAGGAAACATGAGCACTAATGATGGACTTTGCCGTGGTTGGAAAGACCTGAGGTCTTCTGTACATGATTGCTCTGTTCCAAAACCTAATGAGCTGCCTAAGGAGACAGCATTTTAAGACATCACAGGTGCACTTCCAATCTGAGGGCTTTTCCAAACCGTAGGCTGCCTCTTCAAGTACTTTTTTTTGGCCAAATTCTCAGACAAAATCGTGTGTATCCTTCTCAAAAAAAAACCTAGAATGCACTGCAAAAAGATCAGATAAATAAGTTAAATGGCTGATAAGGTGAGATAAATGACGCTTGTACTGTACATTAAACTGATATGCCACTTAATATTTTCATATTTCTGTTTTGTTTAAACTAACTTAAGTTTTAAAAATACACAATTTAACACTTTACTATGATAGTGCTATGTGTTATTGGATTAGGTTTCATAAAATAAATTGAAAAATAGTTAAAAAAATACTCCATACTCAAAGATAAACAGAAGCATTTCAGTCTTTAAGCATTTAAACAGTTTTCAGCTGGCTACCCAACTAAACCAGATAACACCAGCTCAACCAGGTTGGAATACTTCTCTTAAACTAGCAAAGACCATCTTAAATCAGTTTAGACTGGTTTGAGCATTTTCTTTTGTGCAGGAATGTACTTGATTTTCATATATAAAAAACAGTGTAGTTTTTTTATTAGAAAACAAAGCCACAAACTTAGCAACATGGCATACAAAATATGGTCCTGTTTCATTAATACAATCAGTGTGTAATTTTTCCTTATTTACGCTGAAAGAATGCTAGTGAAATGTGACAACATGCCCCATAGTTGGGATACCTAATCAAAAATATAAAAGACAAACTAAATGTGGCAACTAGTAAATGCACAAGTTTGAAATATATACGTTGTATCATGCTAGCATGTGTGGAAACTATTAAACGATGTGACCTTGTGTTAAATTGTTCCCCTGCTTCCCCCTTTGCTATTTAGGAAGCTAACTGGGTTTTGTAGCAGAGCTAATGTGTGATGGCATAGGGATTTCTTCTGAGGGCAATACTGACACAATTTCTTGGAAACCATGTGTAGCGTTTTCATATTTGATTAATGTTATCACCTTATTGTAAGAAATAGGGCTCCGTTGGTCTGAAATGAAATTTAGATTTTACAATGGGGAAAAGATTTCAAATTACCAGAAATTAAGATGTTCCAAAGGGAAAACTAATCTCTTGATGGAGACCGTGCTTTGTGTTAAAGCAACTCTGTTCTATAAAGCATCATTGTGTGTTGCCTTTGTGTAGAAATGCTTTGTACTGGAGAGCTTCCAGTCTTTTTCAGTACATGATAGTCTCATAAAAGCACTGCTTTTCACTCGCTATTGTGACGTTAGATGGATTTTAGGTGCACTTCCTTTTGGTACTGCACACTTGACTGCTAGTATTTCCACAATATGGCTCCTATTGCTTTGTTAAATTGCTGTCTATACATTTGTCTAAGTGTTTTGTCTGGGGATTGTCCGTGGTTGGATGAAAACATAAGCTGACAAATACGTCTTCTTCCCCTAAAGAACCAAGTCAAGTTTATTTTTAGGTTATCCTCTGCTGCTTGGCAGTTGTTGTAGGTAGTCCATTTTTAGAGAGGTTGGAAAAAGTACATCCTGTGTCATCTTCATTCAAAATGTAGGACTTCTCAGCATAGTCATATTCATAGAAAGGTCAGCCCTTGATGGATACTTTTCTTAATTATGCACTGTCATTTATCCTGGAGAACATGGTGTGTCTTGTGTTGTGTTGTCTCGTTTAGCTTCTGCTGTCTGCAAATAGTACATACTATATACAAGCTGTCGCACAGCTCAGTCATTTCCTCTTTCTTTCTTTTTTTTCCAGAGAGATTTATACAGCCTATTATAAATAATGATTCCACTGATGCCAAAGTTATCTACAGCTGTATGTGATCTTACTTCGGCATCACTTTGTTTTAGAGTCTGAATCGTCAAGTCAGCATTGTTTGCAGCCTCAGGTTTTTTTCTCAAGCAGCATCATTCCACAAGCTTGACTGCTCGTTAATGCCTTTTTCTGTCAGGCTGTAAATGAACAAGATGATGAGCAACAACATAACAATCGGAGCATCCAAATGCAAACTAATTCATTGCAATCACCTGGTGGGAGAAACTGCAAGCACTGTTTGAGAAAACAGCCGTCTCCCTCTTTTTCTCTTTGTGCCCTTTTCAGTCAAAGAAAAGTCTGACACTTCCTGGGATGGTTTAGTCATTTTTGATTACGTTGATGTCCATCAGATTAATTGGGTGTCAGTGTTTCATCCTGCTAATTGCTTTCTAAACATGTGTCTGACTCACAGTATCCTCTAAAACCAGAATTTTTAATCAAGCGACCATGCAAGGTACTGCAGTGAGCCGATCTTCAAAAACTATAAAATCCTTTTATATTTATGTTTAAATATCAAAAATCATTTCAACAAAAATAATGTATTTGTTTATTTATTTATTTAAAAAAAACACGTCACTATAATTATGTTTACGCCATAGGTAAATTGTTATTTCTTAAAGTGTAAGTCTAAATACATTTTGTAAAATTTAAGGGGGAATAAAACAACTTGCCAATATGGTAAGAAAAATAAACTTAAATTGTGATATTCTCTGAAAACTACAAAAAAATAGACACTATCTATCTATCGATCGATCGTACACATACTTGTTTCCACCGTCAGGAAGCTGGCATTTCTTCTAGTTTCCTGGCATGTCTAAACTCCCATTTAAGCCTATTGCCTTGAAAGCAGGCATATATGACCTTTCTAATGTACATAATTTCAATTAAATCACATTAACACATAATTTTTCATGCAAAAGTGATTGTAAAGCCCTCACCTCAAATTCCCCTGATCTAATGCCCCTGTTTCTTTTGCTTTGTAGCCTGACTGCAATAAACAGGAGGCCCATGCTCATTATAATACACAGTGGAAGGCTACAAACATACTGTACATGTTTGATTAACTTTTTAAACAAAGTATCATCGTGGGACATCCATTTCCTTCATCCCCAAAACCCATGAGAGTCACATAACCAGGTGGATCGGAGGTATAATGTAGTCATATATGCAAATAAGCTCTCAACCAGCATGTGGTTTGAAAGTGGGCACGGTGCATTTGTCTTTCCTGTCTAAGTCTTTGCATTATATAATTCGTAAAATCCACACAATAGCATGCAATGAGACACGCCAAATTTCTCTCTGATGAAATGTTTGCGGAGTAGATGCTGCAATTAAAGAGATTTTAGCATCGAGCCATCTTCTCGTCTGATGTTGAGTGCTTATGCTGCATTGCATTTAACTCAGAAAGTCTTGGAGAAGTGTAATGAAATGCTGCTTGATATCAGACTTCCAGCTTTAGAACTTGAGTGGAAATCCAAACATCTGATTTTTCTGAAAGCGTATGACGTAACTCAAACGTTGTGGCACTCAGGGAGATATACAAAGTTTATGATAAACTTTAACTTTAAAAATAGATAAAAAAATTTAGTTTGGGGAAAAAAATATTCAGTGAGTTAACGCTCCTACATTTGATGTTTATAAATCTTTTTAGCAAATGTTTGTAGAGAGAGCTGAGTAAAATACAATAAATTATCCTCTCTGTTAATAATCGTACACCTGCAGAACAAAGGCTAGCATAACATTGTTTACTCTCTGTATTTTGGTTGCTAGGAGATTGGTAATTAAACATCTGCAAAGCTAAATCTACCAGTGTTGTTCTGTTAGCACTGAAAAATAGTCATGATTTGAGTTTGGAGATATCAAATAGAAATATCCATGTCTTACTTAGGGTACCATTAAGCTGTGTTATGTATTATTTAGAAGATAACTTAAATAAATAAGTTGTCTTCTGTTAATGATCATAGGATATTAGGTTTCATAACAATATACAAACTATTATCCTGTGTTTGGGAGCAACTAACTAAAAGTATTGATACTGCTAACTTGAGAAATATTTACATTTCTATTTTTTGTTATTTTATATGTGGAGCTATAAACAGCACAGTCAAGCAAACCATTATTAATATGTCCTAAAACATCTCCCTTCTCACTCTCAAATGAAGCATTGAGATTAATTTTAGTGAATTGGTTCATTCAGTCACTATATTTGATATCATCATTGTTTTTGTAGCAGATAAATGCCAAATTGATATCAGATGGTACGTGTGTACTGTTTTGATACTTGTCTGGTTGGAAAATGTTTTTATGTGCACAACAGAATCATTCACAAGCTGTTCATGCAGGTGTTGCACTTAAAGACCTTCTTCATCGCTGATGTTTGGATGCTTTTGCAGTTTTTGTTTTAATTGATTGTGGGAAAGGATCCACTTCATCCAGATGTCCTTGTGTTTTTTTATATTTTTGTTTTACTAAATGAAAAATGTCTCCAAATGATGCAGTGAGCGTGAAATTAGCAAGTCATTTTGGTAACCTATTATTTACTAATCCATTGAAAATAAAATAAAAATAAAATTACATTAACTTGCTTTCTCATAGCAATTCATAACTATTTTATGTTTGGAAAATTGATGGAGATCTTCTAACAGTTAGGTATAGAGGTGGTCCTTCGTGCATTTTTTTTTTTCTTTTTTAAATTGTACATTTCCAAACAAATCTGCAATCACAGAATTCAAGCAAAATCATAAAACAAGTTTTATTATGAGATCGAGTTTGTTCAGTTTGGTAGTAGTTAATAAAATATTGTAGTTGAATTACTTTGTATCTGCAGTTTGAAAAAAATACAAACTATCCAAGTTTTAAAGTAGATAGTCTTCAGCCAAGTGGAACAGCTACCAAAATAGCTGGCCTATTGTATGAACATTTGTGAAAGATGAGGCTGGCAGAGCATTTTATTCACATCAGATTCATTGAATGTGCAAGTGATTGTCATATGGTTATTTTTTAAAAGGCTGCTAAAAGGTTACCACTTTCCTCAATGTCAGATTTTATTTCCTGCATTGATGTTACTTCAGACTGACACATTGCTTGCCACATTGCAGAGCAAACATATTTTTATTTCAAAGCATAACCCATCACTGAGACACGTTGAGGCGTATTGAGACACGCAGGAAAATTGTGAGGGAAGACTGTGAATGCTGGATGCTGCGCTCATGCGGTGATGGGGGAGCATGTGAGAAATACAGAAAGAAAAAAGAGGGATTGGAATGGATAAAAGAAAGTGACTAGAGACACAATTTCACTTCTGAAATTTTTCCTGAAAGCCCAGGATTTTATTAATGCTGAGAATGTCCCTGATAGCTACATCCCAGCCTCTGCACAGTGATGTTGGAGTTATTTATTCACAATTTTTTAATATCGCCCAAAAACATCCTGAGGCATGGTGCTCTCCGCATTATAACACACTAATCTCCCTTTTGCTAAATATCACAGTAGTGCCGAATTGAAAAATGGAAAAGAAAAGAGACGACGCACATCAGAGGCATGCTAATATCCATTTGCCGCAAAAAAAAAAACTTCACAGACATCACCTCAGATAAACTGTCTGCTTAATGTACTATGACTAGGTCTTCTATTATTCAACGGCTGCTTGTGAACCTCCATTGCATAATGAAAACACTATGCTTTTACATTTGATCTTTGTCCAGTAACCCCTGGCCACCGTGGCACAAAGGGTAGTTGCTTATTCTCTTGTATTTTGTCCTCTGAGATATTGCTTTCCTTCAGTTCCCCTGGTTGCCAGCCAAGAAAAGGGCAATAATGCAATGATAAAAATTATTTGCACCCCATTCGGAAGCTCTCTGTAGCTGGAAAACCATCAGGGTGGTGGAGGGACTCATGCTGATGTAAATATGCTCATAGATTTTGCCAAGTGTAAATTGCTCCATCTACTGGCTGCATGTTTTGTCCATACAGTATGTGACTTGCTCCATTGCTTTGATTCATTTTGCCCCAGAAACACATTTTGAGTTTTATGCACTGAACGGAAAATGAAAGACTCTGCTTTCTAATGACATAATTATCATTCTCGATTTGTCACATTAAACAGCATAATTTGTCAGTAATACAAATGGAGTAATTTGGGAGTTCGTAATTTATTTTATAAAATAAAAATAATATTTACATAGACTAAGGAGGTCTGTAATGTCATAATAAGATGTATGTGTCGATTTTTTAATAATAATAATAATAATAATAAAAACACATCTTACAACAATGTCAAGAACAGTTAAAAGTTAATAATAATAGACCAAAATTAAAGAAGAAAATATTGCTCATGTGAATTTGCAGCATTAACCAACAGAAAACGACTTGGTTTGAAAGTGAATTATTTGTGAGTTATGCTTTATATATCGCCACACAATCAAAAACAGGTGATATACTTATTTTGCCTTGAAAATTACATCTAATAAAATGAGACTGAACAGTGAGGTGAAAGGCAGCAGATGAGGAGAATAAGTGCACTTTATGCTTTTAACAGCCTAAAATACTAAAACAAATTGGGCACTACTATAAAATTATTCATAAATATTTCATTTTATGTTTCTGCTGAAATGTTGTCAAGTCAAGTCACCTTTATTAATTTAGTGCTTTTAACAAAACTGATTGTGTCCTCTCTGACCAGACGAACCAGCAGTTTGTTCCAACTGCAACAAAGTCAGATTGTGTAAAGGATTAATCTGGTTCCCGGGGTCTTGTCAATGGATTAAAATGCTTTCATAGCCAAACGGTGTAGTAACAACATCTACATTACCAGCAGGGGGTAACTGGACCGTGCTATAAAGCCTAGCCTTGACCCACTGGGACTGACAAGACAAACTGATCCACATTTGCGACAGCAGCTCGTTAAATCATTCCCATCTGTGTCACTGAACTCCCTGTTGAGCCATTTTGGATTGAAAAAAGCACACAATAGGGGAAATGTAGCTTGTCTGAACTTGCTCAAAGCTCACATATCGAAATAAAAAATGAATGCATCGACCATATGATGGATGGCCCATGGGCAACCTCCACCAGTCTAACCCAATCATTGGACTTTTTTCTCGAATATGTTTGCTCTTATTGCCTGAGCAAAGTAATTTTCCCCGGCTCGGCAATGTTGGTCTCTTAAGCAAAGATGAATGAGTCCCACAGTTCTCTGTAATGCTTTAGTTTCCCCTGGAAAATGAGAAAACGTAAAGATGGCCCTTCAACACGGTGCCCTGTGTACATTTGATATCATAAAATCTGTGATTTACCTGATATAACTGTAAATATCTTGACCCAAATATGATTTGAGATTAACACAGGCGCTGCCATGTCAACATTCTTGTCTAATGGCTGACACACTGGCTCTGTTTGTGTCTTCATCTCTCTTTCTCTCTCTGTCCCTCGGAATGATGCGAGCATTGGGCTGCACACTGCTGTCATGAAACTTTGGATCTTTTTTTCATTACCAGTGAGAACAAGGTTTTTGCCATGGTCTGCTAGTCAGTTCATTACGCATAGGACAGAAATACAAGGATTCAATTAAACTAGGCTTTTATTTGACCTATATGATTTCTGCTGAAAGAAACAGAGACTGTGCAAATGAAATTTCTGGCAGAAGCCGAGCAACACTACACTAGTGATGGTATTGCACATACACGCACACATAGAGACACATATACCCAGTTTGAATATACTGTATAGATATAACTTTTTAAACTATTGTAAAAAAAAAATAGATAAATAAATAAAATAACTTTATTAACAGGTTACCAACATTCAGAAATATCTAATGTAATCTAGCTTTAAATGGTCCTTCATAATAATGTTATTTTTTGATTATTAAATACATTTATAACAGGAGCGGACTGGCCATCGGGATTACCGGGAGAATTCCCGGTGGCCTGGCAGCCAATTTGGCCCTACATAGTTTTGTTGTTGTTGTTTTTGTTGCCTGCCGAATGTACTAAAGTGATTATATCCGAATTCGTCATTCAATAATAATAATAATAAAATACGAATTTAAATAAAAAATTATGAATCGGTTAGTCTTGACTGGCATCGCAATTCGCCTCGCGCACGCTCCGCACATCCACGCGTCCACCAGAAGGATGCGAGACTCGACAATGGAGTGGAAGCGACCAGGTGGAGCAGAGAGGCAAAACTGTCCTCTTCAGGATTTCAAGTGCTGACACTTTTTATTTACATCTGTAAATAGACTATTGTAGTTTTGTATTTGTTTACCTAGTTAAACATTAGACTGCTAGCAAATGTTAGCAATAGCAGTCAATGAATTACTGTAAATTACCAAAAGGACATAATTACTATTGTAAAAGTAGGAATTTAGCAGACACATATTCACATCGTTTTATAACAGGTTTAGAGGGAGCTAAGGCAAACAACAACACAACGAAAATGAATGTGGTTACTATAGTTAAACCATGGTAAGCACAAATTAACAATGGTTTTACACTATATAGTTCACCATGGTATTTGTAGTAAAACTCTGGTTATACAATTGGTGATAAGTCTGCCAAAAAAAAAACCTTGTTACTTTTACCATAGGCCTTATAATATAATGGTTAGTTTTCCTTATTGGAAAAAACATGACCTATGATAATGCAAAAACATGTTCAGTGTTAAGATTTTTTTCTATAAATTTATATTCAGGATGTAGCTATTATTGTAGCAATTTTGACGTTTAGGTTAGATAAAAAATAACATATGGTCCTTATGTAATACTTATTTTCACTATGTACAGTACACTATGTGCAAACAAATTATAATGAGGTGGTTGTTTTGCAACAAGGTGGAGAACAAAATAGTGAAACAAGTAAACATACACATAAGGGACAGAGAGGTTTCAGGGGAAATGAAGAGACTAAAAGAAAAATGGAAGTTCAAGTGATAACCTTGAATTATTTTGCACAGCCTCAGCCTAGGGATTTAAAAAAATGTTATGTGATGATGATGATGTTCATACAAAAAAATATTGTTGTCCGTGGTTTCTAATTTTGTTGTGGGTTTATGGGATGGCCTGGATGAGTGTGAGATTTCCTGGCCTGAAATTTTGTCCCAGTCCGCCCCTGTTTATATGTACCACTTTTTGGGATTAGTGAGATTTTTGAAAAATGGTTTCGAAAGAATTCTCTAATGTTCAGAAAGGCTGTACTGATTTGATAAAAAAATACAATAAAAACTGTTATATTGTGAATTATTATTGCTATTTAAATTAACTGGCTTCTATTTTATTATATTCTAAAGTGCAGTTATTCCTGTGATGGCAGAGCTGAATATTTGGCAACCATTACTATGTTGTTCGATGTCACATGATTCTTCATTCTAATATGCTGATTTGGTGTTCAAAAATATTTCTTATTTTATGAATGTTGAAAACAGTTGCTAAATATTTATTTATTTATAACATTGATTTTATTCATTTTTCAGATGTATTTGATAAATATAAATAAAAACACATAATTTATTTGAAATAAAAATAATAATTTTTGTGTTTGCATTATAAATATAAGTATTATTAATATTACATTAATATTATAACCATCCAGTGATGTTAATAATTTTTTTCTAAATATTAAAAAACTGGTCTAGCATTTAGCTGGTTCTTAAGTGATTCTGTGAATCATTTATCTGAAATGATTAACTACAGTGATTGGGGTTTCTCAACACCACACATGAGAGCGAACGAGTGCTGTAAAGCTGTAAAGCTTTATGTACAAAACAATGTGACACAAAACATTTTCCTGACCTACTATAGAAAAAGTAACTTATCTGTCTAAGCTCTGTTATTTTTGAAAGCAGCTGACCTACTGCCATGCTATTGATGAAATTAGTCCGCTACTACTCATAGTTGCTCCCCAACATTGCAGTCATGCATTGATCATGTATTGTATGAAAGATGAACAAAGTCAATGGAAGTTTGTGAAGGAGAGATAAGGGACATCCAGTAAGATGTCAGAGAGACAGAAGCATGTCTTCATTCAGAAATACAGTTGTCTTCATTTCTTTCTTTTCACAACTAAGGCAACCTGGCAGCAAGAAGGCTTTTCCCTCCGACCCCCTTGCAAATTTTTGTCCTCTTATCTTTCTTCCCACCCAGCTGACTCCATGCCAAGTCTTTTCCCCCTGTTTCTCTCTTTATTTATTCAGTAGGGGAACGGTTTGTCCTCTTGTGCAGTTGCCGCATGTGAGGGGGTGGGAGAGGCCACCAAGAGCAGGAAGGAAGCAAGCGTTCTTTGTGATCAGGGATCTGAGCTTCCCAGCAAGCCAAAGGGCCCTTTCTCTAAAAGGCTGTCTCATGATCTGTGAGGAAAGAGCCAAGGCCAGGTTTAACATCTCTGATGGTACTCTTTTTGGTTGGCTGATTAAGTGCAGGGGTATGTTTATATCAGATCATAGAGGTCCCTTTGCGAAGTTTATAGAGTCAGTAGAATTCAAGTCAGTTAAATGTGACAATAACACAAATGGATGTTTACCCAATCAGCAGGGATCTTAAAGTTTCTTTTAAAGTTACAATAGTCCAGTCAGTCACATTGATTAAGCAATTGCCAGAATTCAAGCCCTCTATGAAAGCCACATTTCTATTAGACTCTGAAGCATAACAATAACCCCACTTAAGGCAAGACTCTACAGGTGAACAGGTTTACTGAAATAGTATGTTTAAATAAGCAAGTCCATAAATCAGAAAATAACAGCTGTGAATAATAATAAATAAAATGTTAAATAAATCCAACAAAGATATATTAAAGGAACAGTTAACACAAAAATACAAATTTACCCACCCTCAGGACATCCATCAACTAAACAGATTTCAACATTACATCAATTGCCCAGCAGTGGATCCTCTGCATTGAATGGATGCCGTCAGAATGAGAGTCCAAACAGTTGATAAAAACATCATAATAATCGACAAGTAATCGACGTGACTACTTTCCATCACTTAATGTATGGATGAGTATTTATAAGAAACAAATGAATCATTAAACTGTTGGCTCAGGCCAAAATAGCTCATAATGCATATGCGTGTTCTAGTGAAACTGTCCATCCCCTGTTTTCCAGTTACATCAAAATATACTGCCATTTTTGTTTAGAAGAGTTTTGACTGTTTTGGCTTGTAAACAGTGTTTGATCTGTTCATATGTATATCCTGATTCAGATGTGACAACTTCTTTTTACTGAAGAATACAACATTATTGAAAGGGGACTCATATTTTACCAAAAACAATAATTCAAAATAGTTTGAAGTTAAAAACATCTTAATGATGAAGTTGCTTATTAGAAGCACATAGCTTTTTGCTTTTCAAGACTTTAGTTGTTTGACTGGAGTCAAAGTAGATTATTGTTTTTTTTTTCATCAGTTGTTTTAACTCTCATTGTGATGGCACCCATTTACTGCAGAGGATCCATTGGAGAGCAAGTGAGGTTATTGTCATCTCAGATGACTTAAAGGTGAGTCTATTTTTTAGAATGTTTTTTATTTTTTGTATTCCTTTAACAAAACCCCCTGTAAAGACCTTCAGACTATAGATAGGTAAAAAGCTGGGAGGAAAAGTTTGGTTCATTTAAGTGCTGCTGAAGTGGAGATTTCTGGCTCAGTGTATAAGAAAAAGCTTATTTGAAAACTTGGCCTTTAAAGATACTGTATGTACTGTGATTGCAATTTACATATGCAAATTATAAAGTGTAATAAAACACTTAAAGTTTCCAAATTGTGCCTAAAGTGCAAGTGGCTAAAATAAGCAACGCTATAGTGTCTTGCCAAGACATGGAAAGAGTTTGGCACGAGACTGACTGAGTGAATCCTTCCACCTTAAATGTTTTTAAATTCCGACCCCTTTGTATCCTCTCGGCAGGGTCTTGTGCAGCAGATAGCGATACCCTTCACCAGTTTCAGCGCAGCTGTTCTGTAGATCTTGTAAAACGCTCACTGTGCCACAGAGAGAGCATTCCTCCAAATATCATACTCCAGGGGCCACGATTGGCTGACTCCCAGGGTTCATTGAATGGGCTTACTGGGAGTGTGCTGAGGTAAATAGTTGATGAGAGATTGCTCAGATTAATTAGCTCAGATCATTGTCTTGGCTAATTCAGTCTTCCGCATGACCAAGCCTGAAAACGTAACCTGTTTTATAAAAAATAAAAAGAAGAAGGGCATATAAATTGTTTCCCCCTTACTCCTCCATCTTCTCTTTCAGATTGCAAACAAATACTATATACATTTTCCAGATTAAATGCAAATGACTGGCATTTTCATATTTGTACTCAGTTAGGAAATTAGCATCTTAATGATGTGAATCACAATGAGCTGGTGTGTTGACTGTCTAATGACACAAAGTGTGTGTTTGTCTTTATGAGCAGATAAATTCAGTCTAAAAGTTCCAGTAATCCTTACCAGGTGATTTTATATGTATTTGAGAAGATGGCATAAAATACTTTAGGAAAGCTGACACGTCTGGCTCCATTTAAATATATTTTTAAAACATTTATAATAATTTAGCATGCATATTTCATTACTTCATACTGTTAATATTGTTTTGAAGTCGTAACATGATATTCTTCAAGTAATTGTGCGAAAAATACGCTTTATTAATCAAAACTCTGTAAATTTGTGTGAAAAGGAGTAAAAGGTGTCAGAGTTTTACTGCGTCTAGTGTTTTGTGTGAAAAGGAGTAAAAGGTGTCTGCCGCTAGTGTTTATTTCTTTTGGAAACTGTCTCGCTAAAAAGTGCACCCAGGTACGTAAATGCCATAAGACCAGGTAGCAAAAAAAAGACTGGTTACAAGTCCTAAATATATATTTCCCTTATACATTCATGTTGATTTTAACCTATAAAAAAAAACATTCCACACGTCACCAAGTTTTTATGCAACTCAAAGTTATTTACCTAATATGAATCATAAGCTAATACATGCAAAGCATACAACCCTCCACATGCACACAATCATAACTGTATGTCATGCATGGACAAATATGTTATGTACATATGAATGAACATGCGTCAACATGCTAATGAGTTTACAGCGGTGTAGCATATATTTCTGCAGCATCCAGGCTGTCATAAGGGTCACTCTGCACTCCAGGTTATTCCTGCCTAGAATAGTCCAGAAAACAAATGACTATGTAAGCATGACCAGCACGGTTTGATAAATTTCTCACATTTCCAGCAAATGAGTGCAGTCAGGCACACATTAGAGCAGAATGGCAGAGGCATTAAATATTCAGCAGTGCTCTTATTAATGTTCATCCCATCAGCCAAATGCCAATCCTTACCAAGAGAGTGATAGAATGATTAATTTATCTTCTATTTCCTTCCACCCTGTCGTCCCAAGTCCCCTTACCCTGAAGAAAAAAGAGAGGAAAAAACTCTGAAAAGGCCATCCACGCGGATGGCAGCAAATGTGGTGGGTTTCAATTACAGTCTGAATGCCAAACAGCATTTACTTCTGGACTACCTGTGTCTACTTGAATCTAACAAACTGCATAGGGGAGACCCAGGCATCTTAGTAACTATAAGGTTTTGAGTCAAGTCAACAACTGAACAATAAAACCACATTGACACACATCCATGCAATCATAATACTATTAACTATCCTACTGCACCATTCAAAAGTTTGGGTCAGTACAGTTTTTGTTTCTTTTGGTTTTTAATCATCCAAGAATCTTGAATGAATGAATGAATGAATGAATGAATGAATGAATGAATGAATGAATGAATGAATGAATGAATGAATGAATGAATGAATGAATGAATGAATGAATGAATGAATGAATGAATGTACAACTGTTGTCAGAGTTTATAATATTAAAGAAATGTTCCACGCATCACAAGAATAAATTACATTTTAAATTATATTAAAATAGGAAACAGTTATTTTAAATTTCACAATATTACTGTTTTTACTGTAATTTTGATCAAATCAGTGTAGCATTGAGGAGCATAAAATACTTAAAAAAAACAACATTAAACAATATTACAGACTCCAAAGTTTTGTGGTAGTGTATAATGATGTATAGAATTTATAGATGTTTTCATCAGGGCAGTGTATGTATGTTTTGTATGTTAAATTTAATATTATTTATTTTATTTACCTTTTCTATTAGCTGTGGTTTTATTTAAAATTGTATGCTAGCTTATACTTTTTAACCATTTTTTCGCAACTCTTTTTTTTAAATAATTTATTCTGGTATGTTCTCCTTATCGTAACTTACCCTGCAACATGTCTGGGGGCATGTTATCACAAAATATAAATTCAACATATGTTGAACTAACTCCTTTTCTTTTTCTTCTACTTCTTCTTTCTTCTGGGCATTGACAGTAAAAATATCTAATAGTGAACCCTGAGATATCCACCATAATAAAAGTGACAACTAGCCTCTGTGTCCTCTCTAAACATTATTTTCTAGCCAGTTCTGTGGATCATTATGCTGCCACTAGCACACAGCTCCAGGTGACGGCAGCCTTTTCAAAGAAAGAGAAACAGTTCTCCTATGAAAAATCAATATATCACATTATGAGGAATTCAGGATTCATGACTGGAAAGTGTTCATGGTCAGAACTGTGAAACTAATTGCTTGTGAGGGGAAATCAGATAGTTTTAATTTCTATAGTCAATATTTGACCAGGGTCTTTGAAGTGCCATGGCCATGGGTGCTTTTGGCTTGTTATTCGTGTGGATGCAATGGAATAATTTGCAAAGAGAAAGAAAAGAGGATGTGATGAGAAAGAGATCTGGAGAGAAAGAGTGAAATAGAGGTTAATAACTCTTGCAGCGAACTAAGAAAAATAAGTCCAAGTGCTGGAGCCACACGACCCTTTATATCCATGGAACAGAGCTAATTGCACCATTTGAATAGATTTTGAGCTAATGGACTTTCCTCCCCCTAAAATCTCAGATTTCTCACTTTTCATGCGTCAGATATAATGGACCCTCTGTACTGATCAAGAAAAGAAACTGCATTTGACAAAAATACATATTTTTTCAAATTTTGCTAAAGGATGTGGTACATCTTTAGCTGCAAGGTTTAAAAAAACATCTGAAAAGGTCATATCTGAGTAGTTCCTCCATGCTTCATGTCAGTGGTGTATGAGTAAAACCTGATGATTGAGAATAAATAAATAAGAATAAATACATAAATGTTTCTACTTAAAAATATACTAATACTATATTTCACAATATATATTATAAAATAAACCATATTATAAAACTGTGTGTGCATTATATAATTGTATATATGGCACAAATATTCATTAATATTATGATTAATAAAACCTTAATAACTGACATTTTATATAACACTACAATATATTATAAATGTGTCAAAACAAATTGTAGTAAGAGTGACATATATCATATGATTATAGATTATAAACAGATGTAAGACGTTATGCAGAGGATCTAGTAGAGTTTCTTTCTCTGAATATAATTGGTCACAGTCAGTCAGAAGCACCTGTGATTTACGTAGCTGAAAGATGTAACACTCTTGAGAGTAGTATTCTCATATTCAGATCTTTTCTTAAATAGGTATTCTGCTGTAAGTGAGAGCTGTACTGCATTTAATATTATTCAAATTCAAAGTAACTCAAAGAAGACAATAAATCTGTTTCTCAGTAATAATCATACTTGCATTCTCTCCATTGGTGTGACTGTGTTTAGTAGAAGCAAACTTCTATTTCTCGGCCTTGGGTTGTTTATTTAAATGCTCTTTGTTCTGCATGTGCTCAGAGAGATCAGTGAAAGATGTTTGATCCCGAACTGCTATTTAAAGCGGCAAGTAAATGACGTATGAAGATCTTGTGCATGTTCCCAGGAATTACCTAAGAGCTTTATTCAAACCAAAAGCCTCAAATCTCTCTATTTGCACAGTGTTTTATCTTTACTTTCGTTAAAGGCACCAAATTACTGTACATTATGTATAAAATAATAATTTGATCTCCTGCTTTGGACAATGACAACATCCTTAAATGAGCTTTTATCTTAGTATCATTCATCTGAAAAGTGTACCTTGTATCCATTGAGATTTTTGATCATTTATTATTATGAATTGCAAATAGATTGAAGTAAGAAGGTCATTATTTAGTGCATATATACAAACAGAGAAAATAAATGTACATAATGATTCATGTAATGTAAGGCTGATATTATACGTGCTAGTCTCTGATTCATCTTCCTTAGTCATCTCTGGATATTATTACTATATCTCTGACTTTTATTCTCACCTGTTTCTTTTTCAGAGACAAATTACCCCCAATCAATTTGTATTTTTATTGCATTTTTAGAAGAGAACGAAGAATGAAATTGTTCTATGTCTTCAAACTGTTAATGAGCAGAGAGTTGTGCGCTAACAAATTGAGAAAAGACACCATTACTTGATTTACCATTACTTATTATTACCCTGATAATAAATGTCAGTGATAGTAATGATGGACTTTGCACCGTTCAGAAACATTTGTGCTAATATCCGACTCAGTATATTTTGCATTGAGATCTCTTCGTGATTCACCTCAGGTCCAAGTTTTATCTCAGAAGCTGACTATGTTATTTGTCATCACATAACTGTTATTAATTATTGTGTGATTGTGCATTAGGAATTGAGAGCCCATGTGCATTAGCTTGTGAGTCCCACAGATCTTGTGGGTCACTGCAATGATGCGCTGGGTCTGCCGACATATGGACTTTCTAGCTAGACCATCTGTAATGAACGGCATGTCAGCACGTTTCTAGAGGGCTGACGGTCCCGTGGCCTGTTTTAACCTTTACTCAGATGACAGAGCAGCATGTGGAACCATGGCATCGCTTCTCCTACCTGACCAGACTCATAAATCAGGTACCAGACCTCCACAAAGATTCATGTTTACATACATCGGCCTCCATGCTGTTTGAAAAGCTATTTGAGTGGATTGGGAGGGAATTAACCAAAGCTGGAGCTACTTTGTAGAATATAGCATTTAGTGAATAGGTGACCGCTTGCTGACCAATGGATAGATATAGTATAATCTACAGTATGTGGCTTGAATAAACAGTCTGGCTGTCCCTCACAGATCGCTTCTGCAGATTAAAAAGTCAGGACCTATCTGTGTTTTTGTAGACTGCCATGAAGGCGAGGGTGACTGTGCTATTCAACAGTCTGAATTATTTCCGTGAGTCCACACAGCATATGACGTGCGATATCCTCCCCCTCAACTGCACCGTAGATCGCCTTTGTTATCAAAACTTCCCCCGCTTGATTGCCTCCGATCTGATTCTAGATCAAGTCAGTCATACTGAGTGGGAGTAGACAGGTCTCTCCACTTAGCAAAGATGAGCTAATAGAAAGCCAAAAATACAGTGAGATCAAACATCACAGTGTTTTGAAAGGGTCTCTGATAAATCTTTGAAGTTATTCTGCAAATATTATATATATATATATATATATATATTTATTTAGTTATTATTATTTTTATTTTTTTTGCAGGCACTTACCTCAGAAGAGGCAGTATTGAACATGTATTACCTGCATTTAAAGGAATAATTCATAAATGCATGAATGCTCCAAATCCTTTTTTTTGGAAGAATTGTTAAATAGTGGTCTAAAAATAATTACATCAGGTCAACTGAGGAATTGACAAATGTATTTAAAAAAAGTGAATATGTCAGTTATGTAACCAACTTTTGAATAGTTTTAAGATTTTATTATAATTAATTCGTAATTCTTCATCAGTTACTAATATAGAAATAATGAAATAGAAAATGTAATTGTGGTTAAGAAGTGGTTGAAAAATCGTTATTTCTACATAATATTGTATTTTTAATTAGCTTATCTTCATTTTTATTTAAATTCAAGTCAAGTCACATTTATTTATTTAGCACTTTATACGAGATTGTTTCAAAGCAGCTTTACTGGGATAGGTTTTGTATTATTATTTCACTTTTTAACTTATTTTACTTTGGTTTATTGATTTTTTTCCAATTATTTATTAATTTTGTCAAGTGACTGTGAGTACGACATTTTTTTTGTATGACCCCTAAATTGGTAAATATAGCTCTTTTGGTAATGATGGCATTTGTTAAGGAAAAAAAAAACACCATAAAAATATTTATATGAAATACAAATCTCCCAAAGGGCAGCAATTTATTTTAATGATCCCTGTTAGACATTCTGACTACAAGTAACTTTGCAACTACATGTCAACTACCAGTCATTAGAGAATTAGTAGTCTCTATGCTAAATATCTAACATTTTATTTTGATAGTCCCTCAACTGACATTCTATTGTAACTTTGCATCTACATGTCAACTTAAGAATGTCTAAAGGGCACCATCAAAAAAGTGTAACCTTATTATGCCATATATTAACTTTGTATAAGGAACTGACCAAAAATCTTAATCTCAAGCTCTCAGTTAGTTCATATATGCATTCAAAATCAGAAATTGTAATTTTGAATGACACAAGGGCCAACCTCAGTGTTCTGGACAAATTCCCACCACTGGCCCTTGTCAATCATGGCCTCCTAATAATCCTCATCCACTTGATTGGCTATGACTCTCTCTCCTCTCCACCTGTAGCTGGTGTGTGGTGAGCGCACTGGTGCCGTTGTCCTGTGGCAGCCGTCGCATTATCCAAGTGGATGCTGCACACTGGTGGTGGTTGAGGAGAAACCCTCCCACTTGATTGTAAAGCGCTTTGGGTGTACAACAATACACAATAAAGCGCTATCTAAATGCATCATTCATTCATTCATTTCTAAGTAGGCTATTCCCGTAATAATTAAGAATCCCCAGCAAGAATTGTTTGCGTACATAAAGGTTATGTTCTTTAACAACTGAAAAAGGTAGCAAAACAAATGTCTTTCAGCCAGAGGCGAAACCCATTCTTCTGTCGTACACCACTATGCTTGCCTCGTAAAATCCCAAGCTCATTACCCAGACAAGTGCATCCGTGTCCATGTTAGTGAACATAAGGTTACATATAATTAGCAGGGTCTGCTTGAGTGGGAGACTGGAACTGTCCTCAGCGGCAGATTGCTTTGGGGTGGGGGGACGGGAGGAGCTGGGGTGGAATGCAGGCAATTTCCCCCACTGAGGGAGAGTATGGTGCTGATGGAATGTGGATTTTGATAAGATAGTATGCCTGTGTGAGTAGTATGTCTGGCTGGGCAGATATAGAAAGAACAGAAAGGTTTTAGTCTGGGGTAGTGAGCTGCAGCATCAGCAGCTGGGGCGTGCTATGGCCTGCTGTATTTTGCCACACAACTTTGCAATTTGTTTAGAGGTGTAGGAGATGCAGTGTTTGATTCGCTGAGTGGTAACAGATATTGGGAAGGAATCTCTCGAGGCATTGCTCGCCCACACGCTTGTCTCGTATTTGTTTAATTAGTCTACTGATGTGAAACTGTTTTAAAGTTAAAATCTGAAGCAGTGGTTCTTAACTTGACTAAAGCGGGTCGTTCTTGTTATGCAGAACCTTTTGAGCTCAACTGAAACTTAAAAAATGAACATGTCTTAAAGTGTAAGGAAGTATTTCTTCTTAGAAGACTTTGAGAAATATGGTCAGGCATTTAAACTTTAATTGTAGCTTGATGTGTACACAATGGAAAGGAAATGGAAATGATCCACTAAAATAAAGGATTTAGAGTTACTTACTTGAGGGTCAACTGTAAGTAACGCTAATAGTATGTTAACTTAATAGTATGGTAATATCACAATAATTAATGTAATTATATCATATTGTAGACATTTTACAGTTCATGTAAGCTAATGTTGTTAAATAATGTTAACAAATGCAATTCCAGAAATGAGTTTACTGTAACGTTCATGTTGAAATAGGTCATAGATGTAACATTCAACTTTGGAGACGTCATCAGTTGTGATGAATTTAATACTGTTAAAACTCCGTTCTCATGGCTTATTGTATTTTTTTTTCTTTGGTGACTTTGCACATTGCTTGAGGTCATTTTAAACTACAACAAGTATTCATGGATAACAGATAAAAGAGTGAGCTCACATAATTGTCAATGGACTGAAATCCCATGAGCTTACTTTTTTGACTTTCACAATTGTGGCAATTGCATAAATTCTGAACTTCAGTCTATTGCCTTCCAATATGCCACAGACCTTTGAGAGAAGTGAGCTCAAACTTATGAATGACTATCTGCAAGAGCCATCTTGACAAATGAAGATTTGTGGACTGTTTTTCCCCATGAGCCATGATATCATATGTTTTCATTTGGCTGAAAGCTTCCCTGAACTCCAAGCCCCCTTCACCAATATTTAGATTTAATAGAAATGTCCCACATGATGGGATGTAGAAAATGTCAAAAGGTAAAAGTAAATGTACGGTCTGTCACCAAAAACTCACTGTTATAGGTTGCATTTTTATTCCCATTGCTGCATGTGTGGTTTTCTATACCTGTCTTTCCTATATTTGATGCCTTTTGCCATATATCTAGATTATAAATTATGTTCTTGGAAATAATGTCCTTGTAATATAAATAGACACAATCAGTATAGTAAAGGAAGCTGCCAAAACATTTCAGTCTGTGGGTGTATAATGTATATTCATACAAAATTGTGTCCATCTGTGTTGTGCCAGCTATGGCCCACTACACTGTACTTAGGTTTTCTCAAAAGCAAGCATAGTTTACTATTTTATTTTGAATTTCACAGTGAATATCACAAGTGTGCGTTATTCCTGTGTTTTATTTCTAGAACACCAAATAGGCCAGTTAAAAGTTTGTATGTTTCTTTGGACTGTCACACTTAAAGCAGTAACACCTTTTTAATCATTCATGCTTTATTACAGTATGCGGGTTGAATTAGTTGCATTGTTACATTTAAAACAACTGAGCTATCAGATTATTGACGTTTTGAGGTTAATGATTATTAAATATAATTGAGACTGTTCTGTTATGGACTTCATGTGAGACTCCTCTCACATAAATCATTGTGTAAGTTTTGTAATGCATCATAGTATCCATTATTTTACCTTTGTAGAAGTCTCAAAATGATATAAATCAATGCAATACTACTACACGACACCAAGCATTTTCTACCCACGTTTCAAAATCTCACACCTGACATCAAAGGTGTCCGGTTTAAATTGGTCGAACACCCTGCAGATCCACAAAACCAATAAATGGCATCGCTGTTTGACCTGTAGTTCTCCAGTGAGAGAAATTAATTGTCTTGACATCTCCATCTTCATCAAGTTCATTTGTTTTGTGGTTGAAGTCCCTGAGCAACGTACAAGACCTCATAACCCTGTTTAAATATCTTTATTAAACCCATTCGTCTTTACTCTCATCCTAGCATGTTACTCTGTCAGATGTGATCGTATGTAACCAAGGCAAGATGAAAACAATCAAATAAGCAGAGGAACTGCACCTTCCCTGTGGAATCACATTATCCTTTAACACCCGAGGACTGTATGAGGAAAAAAATCAATTGACTTTAATCTATGACTTCAAATATCGCACTCCGATTAAGGAAAGTACTTCGAAAAAATGAATTTTTATTTAAAGAATAACATGATTTTATTGGCTCATAAGCTCCCACTCTGACTGTATATAACGGATATCCAGAAACAGATGCTATTGGAGCAGATCAAACCCTCCAATCAAACCCTAAGCAGTAAAGACACCTATTTTTTTCACGATTCCCCACTGCACTACCTCTGTGGCAACGCTGAGTGTTTTTATTTATTCCTGCCCGGGTTGTGTAAGAAAGCTTTACCACTCTTTAAGTGCTTAATGAGACAGACCGGCAGAAAGAGAAGGAAGAGAGAGACTGACAGAGAGACAGAAACAGAGAAATCTCATCATAGAAATAAATGAGTATGAGTATGAATTAACATATTTGGTAATACATGTAATTACCGGAGGGGAAATGCACATTAGGAATAAAGCAACATTAGAGGCAGGGGTTTAATGGTGTCTTTGTGGAAATGTTTTGTGTTCTTCTAGCAGTGGATCAAAGGTTTTTTTTCCATTTTTATTTCTCATTGTAAAATGGGATCTTGGTAATTTTCTACCATGTTGGAAGCACTCATTTGACAAAAGAAAGGAAAATGAAATATACACTGCCCTCTCCATTCAAAATGAGAAAGGCATTACGTTCATGAATCATTTAGGATAGTGAATGTTCATCCAAGACAAATATGTGTAGACATCAAAAAAATATATATAAAATGTTGAAATATTGGTGTTTTTGTCCTACAAACCTTGACAGCAGAATTAAATACTGTATTATTTTGAGGAACATCGGGGTTATGTGATAATAATTTCTGTCTGAAGCCAAATCTGTGAGCTTAAAAACTGGAATTAATCCAAAATTCCTTCTGGAAATACGTTTTGACATACGCTTATATCGTACAGTAGCAGCATAGGCTTTGATCTTAATTCTGTCCAAATTCAGACAATCAACTAAAAACCACAGAGTTTCCAATCTTGCCTGAACTAGTATATAAAGTAACTGCTGAAGTCCCATTTTAACTCAGATGTTCTGTAAATGTTGAAATCCCATCCAAACAGTACTTAAATGGACAGTTCACCCAAAAATGAAAATGCTGTCATCATTTACTCACCATTAAGTAGTTCCAAATCTGAATGAATTTCTTTGTTCTGCCGAACACAAATAAATATATTTTGAAGAAAGTTTGTAAGCAGGCTGTTTTGGGGCTCCATTGACTTCCATAGTAGGAAGAAAAAAATACTATGGAAGTCAATGGTGCCCCAGAACTGCTCTGTTTCCCACATTCTTCAGAATATCTTCTTTTGTGTTCAGCAGAACAAAGACATTCATACAGGTTTGGAACTACTTGAGGGTAGTAAATGATGACAGAATTTTCATTTTGGGGTGAACTATCCCTTTAAGTCTTTGCCTTTTCTGTATTGCCTTTGAACATTTTATGAAACACTTAAGGTCAAAGGTTTGATGCTGGAACACTATTGCCTACACAATAATCTTTAATTTTCTGGACAGTTTTCGGTTAAACCATCCTTTTAATCCTAACTCGTATGACAGGCTGGTTTTTGACCCTGTCAGTATGGTGCCTTTTAAAGTGTGCAGCACAAGCTGATTGGTGGCTGGGAGCTTGAAGACAGAGGAGTTTGCTGCATGTTCTCGGGCCAAAAGCAGAATGTCCAAGCGATTTAAGCCCCGATGATCATCTAACGAGCAGCAGAGAGTGGAGGCTCCCGACTGTTTTGGCTGTGGGCAGAGTGAGGAGATAGATTTGTTCCAACTCACGCAGTAGTCGAAAAAAGCAGTTAGTGAAGCCCTTGGGGATGGATGGACTCTGAACGGAGCTGCTGTTCCTTTTAAAGAACTCAAGCGCCACTGATCTCCAACAACCTTTAAAACCCAGTCCCGCGGTCTGATATGCTAGTAGCAGTTTGTATGCATACTTTAACTCACCCCCAAGACTGTAACAGACTACCTATAATATTGTACTGTGATATTAAGTACAAACAAACTGATTTGGAGTCTCAATGAAGAAGTAAGAATGTCCTGTGAAGTCCTCCAAAGCACGATTGTATCCATACACATACATTAAGAGATTCTGTGCCATCCAGCCTCACAAATACAAATTATTTCCTTTGTCCAGCAAGAATAAAGATAAGGTATCTGGTAGTATATGCAGTAATTCAGACAATAGTGGAGTGTTGGCTGTATTCAGGGAGACTTTGCAAAGAAAGCACAAGATGGTGATTTACTTAGTATTGCCTCACAAACTGCCTCACTTTCGGCAGTTTGGCGGAGATGCACAGTACTTAGAGTTTCGTTTAAAATAAAAATGTCCAAGTTATTTTTCATTACATATACATTGTGTACAGCACCAAGTAATAAAATAAGTAATCTATTCTCTGAAATTACCCGTCTGTGATTTACACTTCAAATCTTCTGATTGGCTGTGTCAAAAATGTTAAATCATTAGCCTCAATATTTCCCTTCCGTAAAAAAAAAAATAAATTATTCCAAGCCTTTTACTGTTTTGTTTGTTTTTTCACCTTTTTTAATATGGTTGGCTAAACATTTGAAAGAAAAAAATAGATTATTCTATTTTTAAGAAGCAACTAGGTCATGTGTGAATTTACATAATGTTTAAGAACATAGGTCTTTTAATCTATTCTCTAACAGTCTTTGAAGTTTATGACAAGTTTAAAGGTTAATATTATTAAAACAAAACTGCAGTGTCCTAAGGATATTATTCATAGCCATTTATAAATATTTCATTCTCACTGTGAGTTTATTAGCATAAACAAAATAAATTCTGTCCATGTTAGCTGACGCACACATTTTTGAGCAAATATTCACACACACTTTTAAAAACCTCTCCAGATCCTTACATGTTGCTGACCTAATAGATTTTCTAAATGGAGATAACCAGCAGCTCTGCTAACATACGATTTCCTTATGCAGAGTGTTTCATCAATGCCTCTAAATATATGTTCTGTAGCATGCTGGTGGCTTATAATGTTGGTGATGTCTGGATGGCCCCAAGGAGTGGTTTGACGAAATGACTTCCTTGCATGCACACATGAGCATTGGGGATTAAGCTGGTGCTTAAATAAAGCGGAGAAGAAACCCAGTGCCTTCACATCAAGAAATAATGTGCAATAATATGAGCATTCTGAGAAGACAGGTGCAGATTTAACTAAACATTGCCATATCAAATTAGTTTCACATTTTGTTTTCTATATTTTAGCCATGTTGTCATAAGCACATAAGCACACCAAGGGGGGTGGGGGGGGGGGTGTTGAAGCCTTGCACCACATGAAAAAAAAATATTATTTTACTAAATAAATTATTATAGGGTTGAGTCCAACCTTTGTATCTCTGTTACAAAACAAATACATAAAGTTTTTGTATTCTGTCTATTTGTTTTCTTTTTATTTATTACACAATTAACAAAAGCAAAAAATGCCTCTAACACTAGCTTTCTCTATTCTTTTTCTATTTTATCTGTTTTATTTTCATTTATTTTATAATTTAAAAAACAAACAAACCTTGCTACCTGTTCTGCATTAAGCTAACTGAGACTTGTTATAGCACTTGCATATCATTGGTCTTTTCTTGATTTTGATTGCTTCCGTTGTCCTCATTTGTAAGTCACTTTGGATAAAAGTGTCTGCTAAAATGACTAAATGTAATGTTTTATTCAATACAACAAATTATCAAGGTTGAAAAAGTTGTGCTTTATTAGGATCCTTTGATAAATAGAACATTCAAAAGAACAGCATTTGTTTGAAATATAAATAGTTTGTAACATTATATATGTCTTTACTCTCATGTTTGAATCATTTTATGTATCCTTGCTAAATAAAGAATATTAATGTATTATATCTCAAGAAATCATCAGTTGTGTTTCAATATCACAAAAAATCACAAAAAGAACACCATGCATACAGTGAGTGCTGAAAACGTCTAAACATGTTATAAGATGAAATGTGTATAAGATCTTTCATTTCTCTTCTCTTTGGTCTCTTTAGGTTAACGGGTTTCCAAATCCCAGCTCCTGTCACAAGCACTGGGTCTGTATTCTCCTTGAGACTCACTAGTGACTTCGCCGTGAGCGCACACGGCTTTAAAATCTATTATGAAGGTAAGGATTCCAGTCCATTCTGTGTTGTGCTATGCATTGTTACACTATATTGTCATGTATTGCGCATATCAGATGAAATCTGCGGCATTAATTAAGAGCGCTCTACTTGGCGAGTTAAATGCTACCCTGCAATCTGTGCCAATCATAATTGTATTTATTAAACCTCAATGAAGAGGTGGTCTCTGACTACAGACCTCATCACTCCCCATTAAACTTCATCAAATTACTGTCTGGAGGCTTTGGCTAAAATATTTTTCTTTTGGACACTTTATTCATTTTGCATGTTAACTAATGGATAGTGAAGGGTACATATCGTCTCTCTCTTTAGTGCATTAGTCTTTATGTTTTTCCAGTTGCTTGGCTGTGCTTTGGAGCGTTCTAGCCTTATTTACAAATACGTACAGGCTAAGGATTTATTAGTTTATTTAAATGTTAATTAATCAAACTAACAGACTTTGCTTTGTGAACGTAAAGTTATATGAAATAATCATTATATGCTTTTATAAGATGCTTCAAAATGCATATTTATGTACAGCAGTGTTGGGAGGAAATATGTTCACTACACATATTAGCTTTGGGAGTGAGGTGGTAGGAGGGAGATGGATGAGTGTGGTCTTGTTCATGTGTAGCAGAACCCCTCTGTGTGTCTTTCATTGTCTGATCTGAGTCACTTGAAGTAGGCTGCGTCAGCCTGAAGCACAATTTACTGTGTTTCAGTGTCTCGGCCTGGTTGCCTCCCCTTCCTTTTGATTAATTTTTTTGGATCAATCTGTGCTGGGAAAAAGTGTCTCACTACTGCAGCGTCAAACTTCTTTTGTCAGAAAGCTTTGGGCTTTAATAATCTCTCGTACACAGCTTAAGTAAAAGTGATTGTTAGAACATAAGTAGTCAAATTTGGCTTAATTAAAAAGGGATTTAAAACTTGTTTCAGTTAATTTTCTGGCTAGTTCATGTAAAAAACATCTACATTGAAATTTATATCAATTTATGGTGTCATTAATAGCATCAGACATGCACTTTATTAAAGTTATAAAAGTGTATTTTTTATTTCTAGGAATCTAGATATAGATATACAGTACTTAAAATATTTTTGAATGCAACTGAAAGAGAGAGTTTAATACTTGATTCTCTCAAAATCATGGTGAAATTCACTCCTGATTATTATGGAGGCTTTTAGCCATGGTTTTATTAAGCGGGTTTATTTTCTTTCTTATTTTAAAATATCCTTATAAAAGACCCAAGTAGAGTGAATAACCTTCATGTTTCATAGCAAACTGTGAATGTAATCTCACTTTCAGTGAAACGTTACATTTTTAATTGAAAACAAACAAGGTCTTGGGCATACACTATATACACTAATACATTATCCATGTATATTTGGACACAATCACAATTTTTTATTATTTTATCTGTTGACCAAAACGTTTTCAATTACAGTTGTATAATGAATATGGGCTTAAAGTGCACACTCTGAGCTTTAATTTGAGGGTCTTCCCATTAAAACCAGAGGAAAGGTTAAGGAATTACATCTTTTTAATATGTACTCCCCCCTTTTTCAAGGGACCATAAGTAATTGGACAGTTGACTCAAAAGCCATTTCATGGACTGGAATGGGCTATTCCTTCATTATGTCTACATCAGTTAAGCATGTAAAAGGCCTGGAGTTGATTCCAAGTGTGCCATTTGCATTTGGAAGCTGTTGCTGTGAACCCATATCATGCAGTCAAAGGAGCTCTGCATGCAGGTGAAACAGATGATTGTTAGGCTTCAAAATCAAAACAAATACATCAGAGAGATAGCAGCAACATTCGGAGTGGCCAAATCAACAGTTTGGTACATTTTGAGAGAAAAAAATGAAAGCACTGGTGAGCTCAGCAACATAAAAAGGCCTGGACATCCACAGAGGACAACAGTGGTGGATGATCGGAGGACCCTCTCCATGGTAAAGAAAAAACATTTCACAACATCCAGCCAGGAGAAGAATACTCTCCAGGAGGTAGGCGTGTCAATATCAAAGTCTACAATCAAGATAAGACTTCACCAGAGCAAAAACAGAGGGTTCACCATAGGTGCAAACAAGGCCAGATTAGATTTAGCCAAAAAACATTAAAAAAAAGCATATATTTGGATGGCTGAAATTAAGATCAACCTGTACCAGAATGATGGAAGAAAAAAAGTATGGAGAAGGCTTGGAACAGCTCATGATCCAAACCATACAACATCATCTGGGAAACATGCTGGAGCAGTGTGATGGCAGGAGCATGCGTTGCTTTCATTGCCTCTGGGTTTCTAGTGTTTATTGATGACGTAACGGAGGACAGAAGCAGCCGGAAGAATTCTGAATTCTACAGGGACATACTTTCTGCCCAGATTCAGCCAAATGCACAAAGTTGAGTGGACGACGCTTTATAGTACAAGTGAACAATGACCCAAAAACATACAGCAAAAGCAACCCAGCAGTTTTTGAAGGTAAAAAAGTGGATTATTTTGCAATGGCCAAGTCAGTCGCCTGATTTCAACCCAATTGAACATGCATTTTACGTGCTGAAGAGAAAACTAAAGGCAGAAAGAACCACAAACAAACAGTCAGCTGCAGTAAAGGCCTGGCAAAGCATCACAAAGGAGGAAACCCAGTCTCTGTTGATGTCTATGCGTTCCAGACTTAAGGCAGCCATTGCCTGCAAAGGATTCTCCACAAACTATTAAAATGAACATTTTATTTATGATTATATTTATTTGTCCAATTACATTTGAGCCCTGAAAATGGGGAGACTGATTAAAAATGGTTGTAATTCCTAAGCATGTTATCTTATATTTTTGTTCAACCCCTTGAGTTAAAACTTAAAGTCTGCACTTCAATTTAATCTCGATTGTTTCATTTTAATTCTATTCTGGTGGCATACAGAGCCAAATTTATGAAAATTGTGTCAGTGTCCAAATATACATGGACCTAACTCTACACACCTATACCTGTATATAACTATTTCTGTAGCATTGCACTGGTTAGCCTCAACCACTTATTGATTAAAAATTACACTCAACATGGCCGTATCATTATCTATGTTTGATTTTCTGTAATTTTGTAATGTTATTCTGCATTTTTGTCCACTGTGTGGACAGACAAATTACTCTCCTCTTGAAGATTGCCGTGTCACGCCTGGTTAGGGAACATTGTTTTACCAGCCTGTCTGGTTGTATTGCAAACAACTGAAGCGCTCATAACTTATAATAGTGTACTGTTTGTAATTTTGCACAAATTCTAAATTAGGAGATATTCAAAATCAAGTAAAATTCTGCTGGAGATGTGAAGTGCGTGCTTTGGGCTTCCTGCGTGTTTACATAATCAAATTTTCCAAGCAGTCTGTCCCAGAAATGCAAGGTTGAATAAACTTTCATGCAGAGCAGAGTTCCTGGTATGACTGGTAATGATCTTAATTATTCAACATGGGCGGATGGAGGCTAAGGTTGGGGAGGTGTAGCTGTATGTCAATGACAATGGTATTGGCAATAGACGAAAATCACAAGATATGAATGGGAATGTTTCTATAGAGGATGTGGTTGCAGTGTTCACTACTGTGATTTTGGAGAAGTTGAAGTTTGGTGTTCTAAAACTTTGGAGTTTCTTTTTTTTTTTTTGTAAAATGTCCTTTGTCATCTCATTGGTCATTTTAATTATTTATATTTATATCACCCTGCAGCCCTAGACCGGTTGCCCATTGAAGCTAAGCAGGGTTGAGACTGGTCAGTACCTGTATGGGAGACCTCCTGGGAAAACTAGGTTGCTGTTGGAAGAGGTGTTAGTGAGGCCAACAGGGGGTGCTCACCCTGCTGTCTGTGTGGGTCCTAATGCCAACAATAGTGATGGGGACACTATACTGTCAAAAAGCACCGTCTTTCGGATGAGACGTTAAACCGAGGTCCTGACCCTCTGTGGTCATTAAAAATCCCATGGCAATTCTCGTAAAGAGTAGGGGTGTAACCCCCGGTGTCCTGGCCAAATTCCCACCACTAGCCCTTGTCAATCATGGCCTCCTAATAATCCTCATCCACTTGATTGGCTCTATGACCCTCTCTTCTCTCCACCTGTAGCTGGTGTGTGGTGAGCGCACTGGCGCCGTTGTCCCATCATCCAAGTGGATGCTGCACACTGGTGGTGGTTGAGGAGAGACCCCCCCCCCCCCCCCCACATGATTGTAAAGCACTTTGGGTGTACAGCAATACACAATAAAGTGCTATATAAATGCATCATTCATTCATTCATTATTTCTTGTTCCTTCTTGTTCGTTCATAATTCCTTTTTGGGGTTACATGTGCAATGTTGTTGTTGTTATTCCTCTCCAGCACTAAGATCTGTATGTTTGTACATGTTGCATCATTATTTTAGCTATCCTGGTATTTAATGAGCAGTTCCTGTCGGCTCTTGAAAGTGTGTTTTGGGATTAGTTTCCACTCACTCTTTTATTCTGCTGCACACATCAAATGGATCCAGATATTCTAGTCTTCTTGCACCGTGGACCACCACCGATTGTGTGATTCTCTACAGGTATCTCCTTCTACCTCTTGTTTTCAGATGGGAAATGTTGAATACATTTAAAAAACAGATGACGGAAGGAGAAAAAGGTCAAGGGTCAAAGTCAAGGTTCTTTTATTCGTCACATACTCAATTATACAGAATATAATCAGTAGTGAAATGTAAATCAGGTCAGGTCTGCTCAATGGACAGTGCAAAATACATAACACAACAAGAATATATATAAATATAGGCAAAAAATTTAAATAAAACATTAACATGCACAAACAAGCTAATATAACTTACCAATATTTCCTGAAGGATTTTGGAATCATTCTTTTTAGACCATGACAAATAGACGAATAGTTATCTAAGGGTGGTGTGGGTGTAGAACATGTTGATTTCAAAGACGCTACTTTGTCACCTGGGAAACTAGCTTCTCTGAGAGGAAGTCAGCAGTTCTACTCCTGCTCTTGTAAACACATGCCTGGAGCTATTGTTCTCATGAGGGCCGGCACAGGTAGAATATATCGTACAACATCCACACTGAGTCTGTCATCCTCGAGAATGTTTCTTTAGCTCAACCAAATCACTCTACTTCACTGTCTCGCTCCTAAAGGAGAACCTCTTGTACATCTAAACAACCTCAGAGACCTTCTGAACGTAGAGGTTTTCCTTCAGTATATATAGTATAAATATTAAAGTGTGCTTTATTATTAATGGTGCATGCTAGCTTTATTAAAAATGTATTCTCAACTAAAAGAGATATCTGAGCAAGTGTTTTGCATTCCCTGCGGCCCTAAGGTTTATGTTTCTTCATTCATGACAGCATTTTCATGTGTTTTTGAAAAAGCTCTTCGCCAGTGAGGATGTTAGATTCCGATTCCAGGTTTTTTGATTGCAAGTGTTGCTTCCAATTTTCACAATTCTAAATAGAAAGAAAGAAAGAGGCAAGGCAAGTTTATTTATATAGCAAATTTCATACACAGTGGTAATTCAAAGTGCTTTACATAAAAGGTCACTCTCGACGTCACGTCGGATGACCGGAGAATTGGGATCTCCCTTAGAGAGACCAATCCACTTCGAGTGTAAACTAAACGAGCCAATGCACATTGGTATGCGATTATTGCATCCAGCTGCCACTGATCACAGCGTGAGTATAAGTAGGCAGCAGGTGCATCGCATATTCAGCTTTTCACTTCGGAGCCGAGTGGTTACATCGTTCTACTTCTGACTTCTGCTGACGAGTGAATTCATCGAGTTGAACACGCTCTTCGGAAGACTCTCGCGCTGGTGGTATGGCACTACAGCGGTGGTGGTTCTTCCCATGTCGAGTGGACTGCACACATCAGGCTGCACTACCTCCTGTTTGTGTTGCAGATCTCCCCTGTGCGCTTCAGCACGCTAAAAGAGCTTTTTCCCTAAAAGAGCATTCACGGGTTTAAAGACGACAATGCATCTGGCAAACTTGACGTTACGTCTTTAGAAAGACGAGTTGGGTCTTGCTTCAGACAATGTGTCACCCATGCGTTTCTGGATGCGGTCGTTGCCTGGCGCTGGGTGACGGTCATGATCGCTGCCTCACGTGCCTGGGCAGTAAGCACGCTGAGGTGGCGTTCATGGATGAGTCATCTTCTCATTGTGGATGCTCATCTAGGAGTTGTGGCCAGGCTCCGTTACCTCGACAAAGGGGCGTAGCTCTGTTACCTCCATCTCGATCTAGTTCACGTCCTGGCTGCAGACAGGCGAGGTCTACTTCAGGCGGTAGCACAGGTGGTCTGAGGACTACAGTGGTGGCAAACCCTCAAGGGACCATCGCTCCTTTTGCACTCCGCAACCAGATGAGCTGCCAATGGAATTCGCTGGGCCCTCTACATGGAGCGTACCAGCAGTATCCTTGGCGCTCCTCCCGACGACCAGATGTCGATCGCTGGGAAGTGGTTGTCTCTGTCTCTGGGTCCCAAGAGGGCATAGAGAGTCATGGACGGATCAACTCCGGACCCCACTCATCCTCCCTCTCGCCAGCAGGCAGCAGTGGGCGGTTTGGGAGCGTCATCAAAGGCTCTACGCACGCACCCTCTGTCAAACTATGGAACCAGGTAAGCGTGCACCGCACACACAGACCCCTCCTCGGTCCACCACGGCCCAGGTCCCTGCGTTCCACCTCGCTGCCCTACCGCGGGTACGTCGGTGGTCCCGCTGGTCCCGCTTGTACAGTGTTTGGGTGCCGGGGAGCTGCCCAGCCACCTCGCTGGCTCTGGTGGACCATTTGACTTGACTATGCGATTCAGTTCGCCCGGCATCCTCCCAAGTTCAGGGGCATCCACCTCACAGCAGTGAAGGCAGCTGATGACCATGTCTTGTGAGGGAATTGCTTTCCTGCTAGCGAAGGATGTGATGAAACCGGTCCCTCCAGCCGATATGAAGGCAGGGTTTTTCAGCCCTTACATCATTGTGCCCAAGAAAAGCGGTAGGTTACGACCAATCTTGGGTCTGCGCATTTGGGTCTTTCATAAACCTCCTTTCATGATGCTCACGCAGAAGCGCATCTTCGGATGCATCCGTCCCCGAGATCGGTCTGCAGCGGTCGACCTGAAGGACCCGTACTTCCATGTGTCGATCTTTCCGCGCCACAGGCCAGTCCTGTGGTTTGCGTTTGAAGGACGGTATATCAGTACAAGGTCCTGCCCTTCGGGTTGTCCCTATTGCCCAGTGTCTTCACGAAAGTAGCGGAGGCAGCCCTTGTTCCCTTGAGAGAACAGGGCGTGTACATTCTCAACTACCTCAACGACTGGCTCATACTGGCTCAGTCTCAGGATCAGTTATGCGAACACAGGGATTTGGTGCTCTCGCAGCTCAGTCAACTGGGAAAAGAGCAAACTCTCCCCGATACAGAGGATCTCTTTTCTCGGTATGGAGTTGGATTTGGTCAATCAGACAGCGCGCCTCACGCAGGAACGTGCTCAGTCGGTGTTGAACTGCTTGAATACGTTCAAGAGCAGGACGGCGGCACCACTGAAACATTTTCAGAGGCTCCTGGGGCATTTGGCGGCTGCGGCGGCAGTCACGCTGCTGGGGGTGCTCCATATGAGACCGCTTCAACACTGGCTCCATGGCCGAGTCCCGAGGTTGGCATGGCAGTGCGGCACGCTCCGGGTCCGAGTCACTCCGGCCTGCCGCCAAACCTTCACCCTGTGGTCAGACCTTTCATTTCTTCGGGCAGGAGTGCCCCTGGAACAGGTCTCCAGGCAGGCTGTGGTTTACACGGATGCCTCCGCCAAGGGCTGGGGGGCCACGTTCAACGGGCTTGCAGATCGGGGGTTTGGACGGGTCCACAACTGCACTGGCACATCAACTGCCTAGAGTTGCTGGCAGTACACCTGACCTTGAACCATCTCAAGAGGCACTTACGAGGCGAGCAAGTACTGGTCCGCACGGACAACACTGCGACCGTTGCGTACATCAACTGACAACCGCTTCGTGCCATTCACATTCCGGGCTTGCTCAACCGGGCAGCCGACGAGCTGTCACGAGCTGCGCTCCCCGGAGAGTGGAGACTCCATCCCCAGACGGTCCAGATGATTTGGAGACGTTTCGGACTCGCACAGGTAGACCTGTTCGCGTCCCCAGATACTTCTTATTATCAGTTGTTTTACTCCCTGTCCGACGGAACACTCGGCACGGACGCGCTGCACACAGCTGGCCGCGGGGCCTTTGCAAGTATGCATTTCCCCCAGTGAGCCTTCTCGCAAAGACACTGTGCAAGATCAGGGAGGATGAGGAGCAGATCCTGTCCGTAGCGCCATACTGGCCCACTCGGACCTGGTTCCCAGAGCTGATTCTCCTCGTGACAGCCCCTCCGAGGAAGGATCTACTGACTCAGACACGGGGCACCTTGTGGTTCTAGGTTACCTACCCCAAGAGGGAGTTGACACCATCACTTTGGCGAGAGCGCTGTCTACGAGACATGCTTATGCCTTGAAGTGGAACCTGATCGTCGAATGGTGCTCTTCTCACAGAAAAGACCCCCGGAAGTGCCCGATCAGAGTCGTGCTGTTCTTCTTGCAGCAAGGGTTGGAGCGAAAGCTGTCTCCCTCCACCCTCAAAGTCTATGTAGCTGCGATTGCTGCCAACCACGACCCCGTGGAAGGGAAGTCGGGGGGAAGCATGACTGGGTCATATGGTTCCTTAGGGGGGCAAGAAGGTTGAATCCTCCACACCCCCCTCTATACCCTCTTGGGACCTGTCTCTAGTGCTCACAGCACTACAGCAGGGCCTGTTTGAGCCTTTGCAGACAGTCGAGCCGAAGTTTCAAAGAAAAAGGAAAATCCTACTCCTGCTTGCACTGGCCTCCATCAAGAGGGTTGAGGATCTGCACGCATTTCGGTCAGCGATTCGTGCCTAGAGTTTGGACTGGCGAATTCCCAGATAATCTTGAGGCCCCGGCCCGGCTATGTGCCCAAGGTTCCCACTAGTCCCTTCAGAGCCAGGTGGTGAGCCTGCAAGCGCTTCCCCCGGAGGAGGCAGACCCTAGCTTTGCTTTTAATCCCGTCCGAGCATTGAGATGCTACGTTGACAGGACGCAAAGCTTCAGGACCTCAGACCAGCTTTTTGTCTGCCACGGAGGCCGGCAGAAGGGGAATGCCGTCTCCAAGCAGAGGATGGCCCACTGGATAGTGGTCGCATCACCCTGGCTTATCAGGCACAGGGTGTGCCTTGCCCGTTCAGGTTGAGAGCTCACTCTACAAGAAGTGTGGGTCCTCCTGGGCGCTGGCTTGTGGTGCCTTGCTGACAGATATTTGTAGAGCTACGGGCTGGGAAATCCTTAACAACGTTCGCTAGATTCTATAGCATTCGTGTGGAACCGGTTTCCTCCTGTGTTCTCACCTCAAACGGTTAGAAGAACTGAGGGGCTTCGGTTTCAGGTAGGCTTTCTGAAAACTGCTCCAGAGAGTCCGTACTGTAGACCCTGCCGAGCTCCTCTGTCCCCTCCGCAGCTGGATGTAGCGGAGCATCCGGCGCCAGGCTCTCACTCGATGAATCCGTGAGAACCGGTAGAGGGCTGGGTTCCATATGAATAGACCATTTGGATCCCATATGTGCAAATTCCACGGTATAGCCTTAGAGCCCGTGTTTTCCCCCCCGGCAGACTTCCTGCTGCTTTTCCAAGAGGTTTCAATCAATCCAAATAATCTGACCCTCGGGAAGGTTGGGCTTCCGCAGCGTTCCTGTTCTAAGCTGAACTTGACGTTTTCCCAGTGTTATCCAGTCTTACTGAGTGGGTAGTGCCATAGCAACAGTAACTGGTCTTCCTATGGGAGCCCTAACCTGCGCCAAAAAGTAACGGCGCAGGAGGCTTCCACGGGACACTGGAAGGGGCAGTATCCGTGGCCTTTTGGTAGGGATCCCAATTCGTCTGTCATCCGACATAACGCTCGTTCGTATGTAACCCTCGTTCCCTGAAGGAGGAAACGGAGACGTCACGTCCCGTCGCCACAGCTGCTGTACCACCGCTGAGCGGCAGGATCCCGGCTCGGCTCCGAAGCGAAAACCTGAATATGCGATGCACCTGCTGCCTACTTATACTCACGCTGTGATCAGCGGCAGCTGGATACAATAATCGCATGCCAATGTGCATTGGCTCGTTTAGTTTACACTCGAAGTGGATTGGTCTCTCTAAGCAAGATCCCAATATATTGGGACCTTCAGGGAACGAGGGTTACATACGTAACCGAGATGTTTTGAGTCTGGATTTAAATGTGGCAAATATTTTAGCACATCTGATATCTTCTGGAAGCTGATTCCAACTGTGGGCGGCAAAATAGCTAAAAGCAGACTCCACTTGTTTTGTGTGAACCCTTGGTATTTCTAATTGATCTGAGTGGTCTGTTAGGTTTATATTCAGTGAGCATATCTGCAATGTATTTAGGTCATAGGCCATTGAGTGATTTATAAACGAGTGAAAGTACTTTAAAATCAATTCTAAATGTAACTGGAAGCCAGTGTCAATGTCCTGGCAGCAGCATTCTGGATGAGCTGCAGCTGTCTAACGGTCTTCTTTGGAAAGCCGGTGAGGAGACCATGACAATAATCCACCCTGCTGGTGATAAAGGCATGACCAAGTTTCTCCAAATATTGACTGGAAACAAAACATCTAATTCTTGCAATGTTTTTGAGATGATGATTGAGTATGCTGATTGCTGACGGTATTCACTGCTAATCGCATTCGACCACTAGCAAATTGTGCAATTTTATCCGAGAACACGCATTCATATGATGGCATGCCACTACAACATGAAAGCTATGCAGCCATGAAGAAACAAGCTGCATCCTAACAGACAAACAAAACATAACATGAAAGCATGCAGCCGATAAAACATGAACTGCATGCAACAACACAAGAAAATTAGAAAAAATAACATGAAAATGAACCGCGTGCTACACAGCATAACTGTCGACCGAAAGTGCACGGCTGGAGTGAACTCGAGACAGCACACTCACACAACAAGACACAACATGGAGCATGAGTGTCACGTACCCCGACACGGAGCCAAATGAGCCTGTACAAGACAGAGTGCATCACAAAACATCCGAACACAATCCAACATGCAGCCGATGAACTGGAACGAATGAAGCATGCCACACAAGAAAACAGAGACATCGAACACAATGCTCAACAAAATGACTGAGAGTACACTCGACAAAGTGACAGAATGAAAACCATTTTATATCAACATTATGAGGTTCTTAAATATTCTGACAGAACATGAAAACAAAGTTTTATTTTAACATGATGAGAACAATCAAGTACAAAAAGTTACATCACAAAGATGTTGGAATGTTGTTCTAAGAACGTTTTCTCTTAACATTACAAGAAAACCTAAATCATGTACAATGACATCAAAATAACAATACGAGAGTGTTGTTATAAGAATGTTTATTTTGAACATTACAAAAAGCTCAATCGTGTATAAATAACATCAAAATAACGTTCCGAGAGTGATTTTTAAAGAAGGATGTGAGAACAATCAACCATAATAACATTGTTAGAACATCCTTTTCTAAACATTATTTTTATAATGTTCTGTCCTAACCTTCAAATACCTTTGAAACAATGAATTAGTGAAAGTTGTGGGAATGTTCCCTGTTAGATGAGAACCTGGGTTTATCAGCATATCTGTGAAGGCAATTTGGTTTTTTCTCGTTATTTGACTTATCAATGAAAGTGAATTTTCTTTATTTGAAATGTAAATCATAATAAACATTGTTAGAACATCTATTGATTATTTTTAAAATCTGTCCTATTTAATTGTGAAAAATAAATATACTAAAATGTATTTGCAATACATTTATTTCATGATACTTGTAGTCTGCTAAATTGGAATAAATACATTTTTACTTAATTTTGTACTAATTTTGACAGAAATGTCACTGAATTAATCATTTATTCATTCAATTAATTATTTATCTATCCATCCATCCATCCATCCATCCATCTATCCATAGCTAATATATGTATGTGGTAGAATTGTGTTTTTGTTTGTTTCTTTGTTTGTTTTTTGGCTGACCATATTTAATTGTGCTCCCTCCCAATTAAGTGGGCCTGATTGTGTTCAATAGAAATGATCACAGTATGTTATAATCCCAAAAACTGCCCATAGAAACGAGTAAGCAGACTTCTGACACCAGGAATCCCAAAAATGCTGACTGATTTATTTTACTTAAGTCTTCGTTTTCATGAGGGTGTCGTGAGATTATTGCATAGTGCTGACAAGTAGTGAAACAGGACACAGACAGTTTAAAGCAAAAGCCTCGAGTGATTCTTTCCCACCCTTCTAAACTTGCTCTATTCAATATAGGGTGAAGTAGGATTTTTATTTTCTCTGCTCAACATGTAATGAATGTACAGATGTTTGTGAGCACATTCACTTAATCAGGGAGATCTGCGCCATTGCCAGAGGTCCCAGGAAGTCATTGCTTTTTCTCTCCTGATTGTGTTTCCTTTTCAATTTGATTATTTCCTGTTTGCCTGGCATATTTAATATCCTCGCTAATGACTATCCACCGCTGGCCTAACATGCATGCCTCCTCCAAGCATATTTTCAGATTGAAATTAATTGTATTAATTTATAGTGACGTCTAACTTCAAGCTTATTTGTGAAGATCATTTCCCAGCGGTAATAGGGGAGCTTCTGCTTTATTATGAGTGCTTCTGCTGACCTCTTCGGTCTCCTGTCACTTTATTTTGAGTGACAACAGACTGTCTCTCATACTTTATCATAATTAACAGTGAATTAATCAGAAGATGTTCAATAACCCAGAGTGTAACCCACCATCTGCAGCTAAAGTGTTTAGAGGAATAGATTATTTGGGCATGTGGTAGTGCTCTGATGATGACTGACAATGGTTATGGGTATTTCTGGAGATATGATAACATTATTAAAGCGTAGGATTTTGAATGATAGATTGACGGTTGATATCAGTTCTCACTGTGGCTAGACGGCTGCATAGTTGCATATATGTCAGTCATGATATAGAATGTGTTTCATTTTAGTTTTGAATGGAGTGGTTGGGGGTTTGCAATTTTTTGTTAAAGGTGTGCATTTATTGATAAATAAATATAGATATTTTAGATATGATACCAATAACATGTATGGTACCTTTTTTAAAATAAATTAATACTTTTATTCAGCAAGAATTCATTAAATTGATCAAAAGGGACAGTAATAACATATCTAATGTAAATACTTATATTTCAAGAAAATTTTGTCTTTTTAGACTATCATTCTTTCTATCGAATGATCATAGTTTCCACAAAAAATATTAAGCAGCACAACTGTCTACAACATTGATAATAATAAGAAATGTCATATTGGAATTATTTGATTTCTGAAGGATCATGTGACACTAAAGACTGGAGTATTGACTGCTGAAAATTCAACTTTGCCATATGGAAATTAATTATATTTTAGGATATATTAATAGAAAACTGCTTTTTTATGTGATAAATGTATCCTCGTTGAGCATTCGATTCGAAGAGACTTCTTTTACAGTTTTTTTCAGTTGCTAACGTCCTTTTGTCCAATCTGTAGTCACATTTTCAAAACTCTAAACACAATTAGCACAACATCCATCTGTTGTGACCATACCATTACCATAATTTGTGTTGTTTTCACACAATATGCAGTCAGTTACCATGTTTCTAAAATGCTTACATTTTATTTTCATACAAGCTTACTCAAAACCAAAATAATGGATCTTTTTAGTCTTATTTACAAATGCTTAAACACAGCTTGTCAGAAATTAAGACCTAATGTTCCAAACCTTAAATATTGTATAAAGCTTCTACTTCTGCAACAACAGCAGCTCAAACATATTGAAAAAATCTCTCTTTATAAAATATTGTAACAACTGATAAGCATTTTTAAGTAACAGATCACTGCAATATTTAGAAATAACTGATTCCAGTCTCAATTGGAGGAATAGTCAAGTGTTGAGGCTCTTTCCGTTACATCAACAACATAGAGAGTAAAATACCTCTTTGAATTGGTTTTGTGGATGCAGAACAACACAGAATTAGAGCGAGAGGTAAGAGAAAGGAGTGAGAATGTGCGTTGGACTGTGCACTTTTTATGTTTGTTTGTTTTTTCCCCTTACACATGTGAAACCTATGAAAGCTTATTTAGATAGTATGTTGCCAAGAATGAACATATTAAAATGTGTTTCAGTTGAAGGTAAACTGAAGGCTAAATAAAAAAAAAAACTATGGATTTTTATATTGTCGATTATATGCAGGTATAACTGAGACATGACAAGTAATGCAGTTTTTGTAATGCCATTAACTGTTATCATTTTGACAGTCTATGCACTATGATGGGCTATAAGTTTCTGTTGGATAGAAACTAGTGCTAATGTTTTGACCGAATAAATCGATTTTGAATCAGGCTTGCTGTGTTTTAATAGAGTTAGTATATGTAGAAAAGGGTATTCAGCATTTTGAAATGTAGAGTTTGTATTTATTTAACAAAATGTGGTTTTGGCCAGCAAATTTACTATTTGGCTAATTGTGTGATGTAGGTGTGTTAAGAGTTTAGAAAAAGTACTTTAAGTATTGGTAAACGCTTGTTAGCAAATGAAAAAAACTGTAAAAAATATTACCGTCCCCAATCTTTAAAGGTTGTCAGTGTTAACTTAAGATATTCAAGTGTTATATTTTTAATGTTTACATTTTGCTAGTACTGTAAGAACATTAAAGCAAATAGCTTTAATATTTTTCACATGAAATTATAGATGCCATTATATTTTTTGGAAGGTTTGAAAACAACTTGATTATTCATCTAGAGATACTAGACTATTTGATGTGTGTAGTTACGACATCTACCAGCAGGGGCCAACGGGGCCATTCCAACCAGCCAGACCTTGATTGGTTGATTAAGATGGATGAAACGATCTTGAGATCAATCCCAACAGCACCACTCAAGCACTAAACGTTATTTACTTTATCCTTGATAATCCCTTTATTTTGTCTCGCACTGAAAATATAAATCTGCCGTGTCTGGGACCGGCAAACTCAGACAGCAGGTGGGACTGGGAGCATCCATCTCGTACAGCTCCACAGCACAAAGGACCGGTTGTTTACTTTTAATTCAATCCGCAGGTGATAAAGAGCATCTAATCTTCGAGCATGGGTAAAGACCAGATATGTCAATAATCAAGTCTCTCATCTGAGCATCTGCTGAGGTATGTTTTGAACAGTCTTTCAGAAGGAAGAAGAAGAGGAAAAGAATAAGAAAAACTGTCAAAGCAGCCTCGTTTATTTTCAGATCAATGGTTTCTTCCAGAGTTCTTTGCTTCTAATCCATTAGTCGGCTTCCCGTTTTAAAGAACACCATGTAAGCTTGTCCATTAAAATGCCTTGTTCTCATTTTAATAGCCAACTTCTTGTCTTATTGACTGCACCTTTGTCATTTCCAAACTCAATTTTGTGATGTCTGGGCTGAAACTAAGACTAAATGACAATGTTGGTGTCATGTAAATCTCATCTTTCACATTTGTAATTATAGGTGAGCTCATTAATTGCTGGAAAATATTGAAAAAATATCTCAAGGGCCTTTTTTTTCCTTACACAGGCAATTAGCACTGTAGCAGATGCTGAAGTCATCTACAACTAAGTGCTTGAAGTGAATTTGGCCTGAAGAAGAAACAAAATGTAATTAAGAACTGTAGGTTTATAGGACAGACTTAATAATTGCATATATTATATATAGATAATTGCTACCAACATGTTTACATCTCAAACGTGCCACCAGCATATTGATTTTCTTTGATTACTACAAACATTGCTGTCTTTTGATATGAGTATCAGAAAATGTGTCTTTCAGTAGATCCGCGTGTGACAGACTGTACAACTACCACTTTTAGACAAGTGCAAATCCTTTGTGACTATAAATCTTCCAGGTTTAGCCAGCATGTGGCTTGACATTCTTGCACAGTCCTTGAGATTTCAGACAAAGCCCATCTCAGTCCTTCAGATTTGAGGTGTTGTGCCGACACAAAAGCTTCTTACAGAATTAATTAAACATGTGCATGCTAATTGCTGCCAGCCAATAAAGATCGTTTGCCCTCAGGGCACAAAATGAGATGCACAGTTCAATTGAAAATCTTTATTTGTCCGACTTCGCCAATTTGAAGAGCTGCATGTTGCAGATTACCGGGTGGTTAAGAGAATCATTTGACCTTTCAAAAAACTGACATGCTACGTGACGAGATACTTAATTGATCTAGTCAAAAATGACAAGGATTTTGGCAAAGAAACATGACAGAAGCCAGCCAAACTGATATACTTGGGATATCACTTAGAAGTAGAAATCTGCTGCATTTTACACTTGCACTTTGATTGGCTGCTTATCTTTATTTACCTGATGTCTGAGGTTATACAATTTAGTTTAATCTTTTAATGTAAAAGATGTCTTGATGTTATAGTGTTTTTTTTTTTTGTAAATTTAGATTTTTACACTAAAAATTACAAAGTTTATTTAGTATTGAAAGGTAGTAAAAAATGTGTATAACTGTATAAATACACATTGGTTAGGGTCTGTTTTGTTACGTGTTTTTTGTGTGTTTTGTGTTATGATGTGTTATATTGTTTATTTTGTTATTATAATTTTAATTTCTGTTAGGTTCTGTTTTGTGTTTTGTTTCGTTTTGTTTTTGTTTATTTCTGTTTTGATTTGTTTGGTTAGGTTCAGTTCTGTGTTGTGTGGTGTTGTTGTTTTGGTTTTGTACTTATATTTTGCTATTGTATAGTTATTTTTTTAGCTTATACCAATTGTCAATATTATATCAATCATAATGACCTGATGATAATAATAAATAAATAAAGTGACAATATTAATTATAGCTAAATATTTGTACATATTTACTGTATGTACTGTATATAGAAATTGTTCAAAAATGCTTTTTTGGATGCTGTCAATACTTAGATGAATGTTTTAGTGTTATTACAAACTTATGAAAATGTGCAAAACCCAACACTTTATGTACAAAAACCCACACTTACTAGTAAAATCACATCTTTTTTTTTTACTTATACTCATCTATCACTTATACTCATTTCACTTATATTAATCTATATAGATGAAACACACATTCAGTGTGTGTGGGGGGGGGGGGGGGGGGGCAATACATTTTTTTTTTTACTAGTAAACAAAAGACTGTGCATTTCCCTATGAAGTCTCTAGGAGGTCTCTAACTCCCAGCTCACCTGATGTGTTACAATTAGACAGAAAAATACTCAGTGCATTGTTAAACATTTGAAGGTCCCGAGAGCAAATAGCCTACTGGTGTGCTTTTTGCACAGACTCTCTGGACTTCCTTTTGTCCACAGTTCAGCTGCTCTCATTAGCATGAAAACAACTTATTCACTAGCCTTGTAGTACTTCCGTGACCTACTTCTAACCCAGGCTTGTACTTCAGTCTTAACTCCGCACGAGCCTCCTCGCTGGGACTTGTGGGTAGGGGAGGATGTCACCCTTCTCCTCACACTTTGTATCCATCATTCTCCATCTGTTGGAGTGGTCCGAGCCAACACCTCAGAGCGCACCTGCTGATAAAAGCAGCTGAGCCCATTGAAGTTTAGTGCCAACCGGTCACGGCCCTTTAGGGCTGCGCTTTCCCATGGTGCTCTGCTTTCTCAGCTCTCCTTCTGCTGTGCTCTGCTCTTATCGGGCCTTTCAGTCCCTCATCTTGTGCCTGCTGTTGCTATGGCAAATCCATCAACAAACAAACCTGCTAAACAGCAGAAGCTTTAGTGGACATTAGTATTGCCTCTTTTGAACTCTAATTAGACTCAAATTTAACAGCGTGGCTTTAAATGTTTCCTAACTGAGCTTAATTATGTAATGACTGAGACTGAGTCACTTGGTTATTGTGATACTATTCATCTTAGAGTTGTTTTAGTTCAATGAGAGGGAGATTAAATTAAGATTAAGTTAATTAGCCACATTATGGTTGGCAATATTTATTACGACTCAGTAATGACTTCTAGACATTATGCAAAACTTTATTAAAACATAATACAAAATAAGAGAAGCTACGGAATACCATTTCAACCTCATAAATAAATAAATAAATAACCCTCAAGTGTTATGTATTTTGACAGTATTCATAATTCTGAGATAAAGATTAAAGTTGATCTCATTTTTTTATAATATTGTACTCCATAGTGTTTTTGTATATTATACTAAAGATAATATATTTTGTGTATTGTATATTTTGAATTATTTTTATGAGGATGTGTGTGTGTGTGTGTGTGTGTGTGTGTGTGTGTGCGTGCGTGCGTGCGTGCGTGCGTGCGTGCGTGTGTGTTATAGTACTAGATAATATATATGATTTCTATACATTATGCAAAACTTTATAAAACATAATACAAAATAAGGTAAGTTATGGAATACCATTTCTGCCTGATAAATAAATAAATAACCCTCAAGTGCTATGTATTTTGACAGTAGTCGTAATTCTGAGATGATGATTAAAGTTTATCTTAATTTTTTATTATAATGTACTCTATATTATTTTTGTATATAATATTAAAGGGATACTCCGCCCCAAATTAAAAATGTTGTTGTTTTTTCACTTACCCCCATGTCGTTCCAAACCCGTAAAAGCTTTGTTAGTCTTCAGAACACAATTTAAGATATCTTGGATGAAAACCGGGAGGCTTGTGACTGTCCCATTGACTGCCAAGTAAATTGCACTGTCAAGGTCCAGAAAAGTAAAGATTTGTCAGGTTACTCCATCTGCCATCAGTGGTTCAATCGTAATGTTACGAAGCAAAGAGAATACTTTTTGTACAGAAATGAAACAAAAAAAACGACTTTATTCAACAATTAGGCACCGTAACATCTCCTCTGCGTCAGCGTAGTGCCATTTTGGAGATTATCCCCTGAACGCAAAATGCTTACACTCTTCTATATCTGTTCCGAAGACTAAAGAAGCTTTTACGGGTTCGGAACGACATGGGGGAAAGTGATAAATTACAAAATTTTCATTTTGGGGTGGAGTATCCCTTTAAGGTTATATATTTTGTGTATTTTATTTTATTATTATTATTGTTATTATTATTATTGCAGTGGTTGTTATTGTTGTTATTGGTATTATTATATAAATGTTATAATAAAATCACAATGATTTTATTGATGCAACTATGGTACTATATACTATTAAATGTAACACCCCTATATATATAATGTCTATATAAAATTGCAATATACTGCAAGATCACTATTTATTATTATTATTAATAGTAATAATAATAGATTTTATATATATATATATATATATATATATATATATATACATACTGTAAAGTAAGTATGCCAGCTGGTTCTGCTCCAGTCAGCTTACATTTGTGCTGTAGAAAATGCTTGACAGCTGGACAAGTTATACAAATTTTCTGATACTTTATCTCGTCTCATTACCATCCTGGTAAGATCTGGCAGGATATACTATAACTTCCCAGACAATTTACCTCTTGAATCTTGACTACTCTCCCCCTATTCTCTCGGCAGCAGGGAAAAGAATCTGCAGTGCACAGTGTACACAAGTCATTTTCCATCCACTGCTGCTCTTCCCGCATTCAGCAACACTCTCCAGATTAAGCTGTGGATTATACTCTGAGAGCCCCGACTGCAAGTTCTGTGGGGCCTCGGCTGAAGTTTTCTAAAATGAATGTGTCACATTCGCATTAGATTATTTCAGTGCAGATGCATCAAAGAGTTTGCGCCAAGTGTTCATAGACTCTCTCCATCCCCTTAGATCAGGTCTTAAAAATGGAAGACAGTGTAGTTTTAATATTCCTGCAGCAGCTTGGCTTTGCCTCTGCTCTGACATTTTAATCGCTGGGAGGGAGTTAGAGCTGTGTGCGTATGCTTGTGCTGGATTTGGCTTGGCTCTCTTAAAGGAATAGTTCAGCCCCAAAATATTTGTATTTCTGTTGTTATTTATTTATTAACATGTTGTTCCAAACCCATATAACTTTCAAATAGAAAAGGAAAAGTGATGAAGAATTGTGAGCAGAAGGCCTTTAAAGATTCAAAAAAAGATGCAAAACAGTGGCTCATACTATTGTATTCCTAGTTTCCAAGCCAAATGATAGGTTTGTGTGAATTAAAGGGATAGTTCACCCAAAAATGTAAATTATATAATTAATTACTCCCCCTCATGTCATTCCAAATTCGTAAGACATTTGTTCATCTTCGGAACACAAATTAAGATATTTTGCATAGACATATATTAAGATGTCTATGCAGGGTCAGAAAGCTCTCCAATTTTCTTTTTCTTAATTTGTGTTCTGAAGATGAACAAAAGTCTTATAGGTTTGGAACGACATGTGGGTGAGTAATTAATGACAGAATTTAAGTTTTTAGCTGAACTGTCCCTTTTATAGATTGAGATTGTAGACATCCTCCTTCTTAAGATAAGCAGCACTGTCATTTCCATGAATAAATCATTCTTTTAAATCGGATCTTTTAAATGAATCAATTACTCTGGTTCACAAAACTAGTCTGAATTGGTATCTCGGAAATAACTGTATGATTGTCTCGCCTTTGCCCTGGTAATTGTCAGAATTGTAAATTTTGATTTCATAGTGACTTAACTGCTCACTGGAGTGGAATATTACCAGTGAATAATGACTTCCGTTTAGGGCTGTACTTCACATAAAAATGACTGGAATCTAGAGCACAGGCCATAGATTCAGGCTTTATGTTATTTTTTATGGTTTTTGTGTCCTTTTTAATCTTGAAAGTTACAATCCTTATTCATTGTAAGTGCAAGGTAAACAGATTCTACAAAATTTCATCTTTTGTGTCATATATGGTTTGGCTGATATGAGAGTGAGTAAATGATGACAGAATGTACATTATGTGAATAATCCCGTTAAATGGTGGTGTAGTGATGATAGTAAAAAAGAAAATTTAAAAAAGGGTCTATTATATATTTGAGGTGACGTGATGTTGTGGGTGTTGTTTTGAGGAATTTGTGAGGTTCAAAGAGTTCTGTTCCACTTGTTGTGGGTGTTGTTTTGAGGAAGTGACAGGCAAAGAGTGCTCTGTTCCACTTGTTAATGCAATGGATTGGAAGGATGACTGCTTCGCTCCCAACGTGGCGGAGTACAGGCCTCTTGTTGTGCAATGGATTGGAAGGATGACCTTGTTGGGGAACGTGGCGGAGTAAAAAAAAAAACGTCTGAATGTGCCACACCATCAATGCAGACGCATTAAAAAAAAAAAACGTTGAATTGCTGCTGGCTCCTGCAGGACCATCAATAACCATTACAAAGCTGACATGGGGCTGCTGGCTCCTGCAGGACCGATGAATAACACAAAGCCCATTTTTTTTTATCAAGGGAGAATATGAGTGCCTTGAAGATGATGGGGAGAATATGAGTGCAAGAGGTTATCTGAGGTGCTCTGCCATAATGAATCTCATCATACTTTTAGAATACAACATGCCAACTCAAAAATCCCAAATATTTGTTTTGATAAATAAATTAGTTGATCTCTCCCAAACACTTAAACCACTGGTTATAGTGGTTTGAATCATTTCTGACAGCCATTATGATCCAAAGAGTTAAAGCATTCTTCAATATATGGAACATCATACTGGTTCAGAAAGTCATGAGGATGAGTAAATGAATCTCAAGCGTACCCCTAAGGTGCTTTTGAAACTCTGCAAAGTAGCTGTTTTTACACATCATGGCTCCTTGGCTGTTTGCCATAATGGACAGTCTGAATAATATGAGATTATTATCTGATTAATATTTCCTATCTGATCCATGTTACCTAAAGATGTCCTCAAAGTATGAAAGCAGTGATTTGCAGTTAATAATTGAAGAGCACCTGACTCTGGTTGTTGGAGCGGCAGGGTGTGTGCAGGTTTGCTTTATTTAGTTCGGTTTAGAAAAGTGAGAGCGGTGCTGTGAGGCCCCATGCAGAGCTGCGCCACAGGGCTGCATATGTTGTGAGTCTGTGTCAGTTTAACATCTGTCCTAACTCTCGGGAAGACTGTAATGCGAATCCCACTCGGTCATAGTCTGAATGTGGTTGGTGTGTGTAAGTAGGTGTATGCATGTGTGTCTTTTTCTGTCATTGGTGTAGTGTTCCGAATGTTTTTCTAAACCCACATAGAGGCTTTGTCAGCCATTGTGGTGGCAGCATGTTATTGTTCCTTGACAGAATCCATTCAAGGATTTTGTGCACATGCAGGCTAGGTCTCTGCGGTATACCAGTACTAAAATAGACTGCAGTACAAACTTGTTTTTAAAGCACATTCACTGAAGTTAAGATTATTATATAATTGTGTAGTTTTTAAAACATCACATTTAGATTTTTAACAAAAGTACATTCATTTGTACTCATTGTATGGTGGGAACTTCAAAGCTCAAGAAGTATCAATACTCCCAGTTTCTATTAATAAAAAATGAAAACAAGCTGTTTTATCATAAGAGAAAACAGAGGAAAACCCCCTAAAATACTATAGCCTATATAGGTGGATGGGGGACTTCAAATATTGTGTTGGGCAACTCTGACTCTGTCACTCTTTTTTTATATCACTATTTCTCTCTGTCAGCTTTTACTGTTGCTGGCTCTGATGCCTTTACACTTATTTTTCAGGGTCTTCTTGTAAAACAGGCTGTTCGGCCTCCATCATGATATTATGTTTCTTAGCAGACATTGCCAGGCTACTGATGCATGCAGATGCGGGTCAGACAGGATCAATTAAAGCAGAGTAGCTGTCATGCAGAAAGCTGCTAGTCTGCACACTTACCACAAGTCTGAACAAGGTGAGTCTACAAGCCTTGTGCTATATGAGGCTAATATGTTTCTACTTCTCTCATATATTCAAATTCAAATCTCTGGTTGCAGCACTCAGGTTCGGATGTCCCCGGCTCGCCACTCATTGCATAAGACTTGCCAGCATCCATTTTAGTGGTGGGCATGCACGACAATGCGATTGAAGTGGCTGAGGCAGAAGCATTGCTTTGATTGATGGCCCAGCTGTGGGAATGACCTTGAGAGTGGCGAAGTTGGTGTAGAGGGATGCATTCATTGCCTTTGTAATGAAGATCCCAGCCACTTCCCCATATGGTTGTGTTTGTGGGAGTTTGTGTCCACGTGTAGATGAAAGGCACATCTGTCAGCACCACTCCACACCAAAACCAGCGACATGATTTCTTTTGACAGTATGTGCTCTCTGTCTGACTTTCTGTCTGAATTTTGGGTAAATTAATATAATAATATGCAGATTAATCAATAATAATCACTATTAATAATCAATAATCAAATATTATTTGTTACTTAAAATTATATTGGGATATAAAAACGTTATTATTAAACTGATTTTCAAACTGGGTTTGGGACCCTCAGTGGGCCACATGGGGGTGCTTGACTTATTTAGGCCTGTTACAGTGTTAAATCAAGGTATTCATTAAATATTCAATTTAAATCCATTTACTAAATTTCATATTATTGTTTGATTCTGCTTTCTAAGACTGGATGGAAATCATGCAGTTTCATTGTGATTATGTTATAGTATTGACTCTTTTTAACAAAGAAATAAGCAACAAAACGTTCAAAAAGTTTGGGGTCAGTCATTTTATTTTTATTTTATTTTCTAAGAAACTAATATTTTTTATATATTTATTTAGCAAGGATATGATAGGTTGGGTAAAAGTAAACACTTACATTGTTACAAAAGTCTATTTCAGATAAATACTGTACTTTTGAACTTAAATAATCATAAAACACACACACACACACACACACACACACACACACACACACACACACACACACACACACACACACACACACACACACACACACACACACACACACACACACACACCACATACACATATACAAACATATATATAGGTTCAAGGTTCAAGGTTATTTTATTCGTCACATTCTCAATTATACAGGATATAATCAGTAGTGAAATGTAAATATACATATATATATATATATATATTCACAGTTTCCACACAAAATATAAGGCAGCACGACTTTTTTCAAAACTTGGCATCAAAGTTTAAAAACTCCTCACTTAGACTGTATTTCATTTAAGTATGTCCTCAGAAGGAGGTTTAGTCAATTACAGCTGCATTTTGGGGATTTTTCTTTCAGCAAATTTGTAAAATCATAACTGGGTTAGAAAGACACACAAACACTAAGCATCCTCTTACTGCACACAAAAGCACATGTTCACAATCACACCATTTGTATGGCTCATTTAACATACACACGGTGAAAGAGAGTAGACACATTCACAACACACACACGCATCGCTGCTCCTGTGGGGTTATCAAAGCATGGTATCTCGTGGGACAGCTTACACCGTCTCCTCTGGTTCCATCTGACTGGCCGCTGACTGACGCCGCCTGCTTCCCCACCAGATTTGACATACAGCTTCAGTGTGTGCACAAGGCACAGGAACTAGATCAAAGAAAGTAAGAAGTGCAAAAATTCATCCTTTCCTCCTTTATGTCCTCTGGTGTTACAGATTTATTTTTGTTATTTTTTTCGATAGCACGTTAGTTTAGAATACACACGGATGTAGGAAACATTAGTATGTATCATTTATATATCAGGTGACATGCACAGTGGTTGGTTGAATTATGTAAGGATCCGCATGACTAGATCATTAGAAACTGTCATTATTTACTTGCCCTCACATCATTCCAAACCTGTATGACCTTCTTCCATGAAACACACAGGATATTTTTTTCTAGTCTCTCTTCTCTGTATAAGTACATTTTATTTAGTTAGTTAGTCAGTTATTACTCAAATCTATTCAGAAAACTAGAATATAGTGTATGAAATAAGATAAATTAGTAATAATAAAATTAGTAATAAATAATCGTGAGTAGAAACAGTGATTTTTTTTAAGTGGAGACTTGTATTCATGTTCAGCACATGTAAGTTAAGTTCTAAAAAAATATATATTTGTAGTTAACATTTAAAATATGTATGTACACACGCAATAAAATAAAATAATATAAGTAGAAACATAGCTTTGAAATAATGTTTAACACATGTAAGTTACCAAACATCAATGACTTGTACATTCATTATATGGACAAAAGTACTGGAACACCCCCTTCTTTAGAAGAGAAAAAGGCACTTCCAAACTGTGGCAACAAAGATGGAAACATAATTCATGTACTTAAAAATTGTATTTCCACCTCTGTTGCAACAGTTTTGAAGTGTATGAAATGACTGAACCCATATGTACCCAGATGTCATTGATGTTTGGTGATTAATTTTTGGCTCAAGGTCTGCATTTAAAGTCACACCAGAGGTGTTCAGCTGGGATTAGGACTTGGCTTTCTGCAGACCAGTCAAGTTCTTCCACACTGACTGAATCATCATTTCTCTTTGATCCTTGCCTTATACACAGAGACACTGTCATGTTAGAATAGAAAAGGGTCCTGTCACACAATTCCCTAGAATATCATTATATGCTTAAACATTAAGATTTGTACTCATGGAAATTACTAAAGTAGTCAAATCTTTCATTAGAAGGGGGTGACCCAATACTTTTGGCAATATAGTGTATATACTTCTAATTATACTACTACTACCAGTAATAATAAAATGTAAGCAGAAAAATTAAAGAATTTTTAAACAATCCATAGCCTTGAGTTAATATTTAACAAGTGTTTTATAAACAGCAGATGCACCGGAGGTTGTTGTTCTCACCCTTTTAAACTGAAATGTCAATACGTGCACATTCATATATGCTGAGAATCTGCATTGTTTCACTGTCTTTGAGTTGCAGCCTCCAACTTCCTCCAACTGCTCCCCCAGTTTCCCACAGTGCATAAACCTTTTTTATGACTGTGCCTCCCCACGCCTTCTCCTTAATATATCTTCTTGTTTTATGACATGGAGAATGTATTATACATGCAACAAAATGAGAGAGTCAGTCATGCCTTTAGTCCATGTCCTCCTCAGGAGAACAAGTACTATCTCTGTGTTTCAGGCAGGGGCTGTTGGGAGACTTTCCATTCTCTCCTGCTATCTGAGCACCACAGCGTGGCCTGTCCTTATGTTCTTCTCTTGTACCTAGTCTCATGCTGGCTACCATTGTCCTCTGACATCATATAGGTCGCTGGACTCTGTGACATAATCACAGGGAATCTGAAACCTTTTTAACACATAAACGGATCTTAAGATGGCAGGACCAAATGACATTGATGGGCTCTCAGTTATACTGTTTAAAGCGACTAGGATTAGCCATAAACCAAAAAGGGGGGGGGGGGGACATCAGTGGTCCTGGCAATAAATAGAAGTTTGAACCTTCTCAAGGGGGTTCCTTTGGAGAAATTGTTTGATTGCAATCTTTCAGGCTCTGACACGTAGCAGTATGCTTCACCTGTGATGCAGGCTATGAAGAGATGATAAAGTGTCTTTTTCTCCTATTCCTTTTCTCTTTCTTTGTAAATGTATATATTTTTGGCCAGGCCCTATTTTATTTCCTCGTAGACATTGATCTCTGCAGTCCTTTGCCTTTAACCCCCCAGAGTTGTTGGTTTGAGAATAGGAATCATTTTATCTGCCATCCTGAAGAATCAGGGGATTTCTTGTACTATGAGTGTTTGGGTGCTGTCCATGGTGCTGATCTCCTTTTCTACTCTGTTTCATGTAGAGTGGGGGAACTATCACATCATAACCCGGAAGAGTAATTCTATTGCCACATCAGTCTATATTTTGTAAGCCATATTTTCACAGTACAGCATGATAGGAGACTTCACAGACCCCAAACTTTTGAATACCATGCTGTACTGTGAAAATATGGCTTACAAAATATAGACTGATGTGGCAATAGAATTACTCTTCCGGAGTAATTCTACTCTTACTCTTCTTACTCTTCCTACTCTTGCATAATTTATTTGATTAAAATTACAGTAAAAACAGAAATAATATTACAGTTTAAGAAAATTTAAATATATAAAAATGTAATTTATGTTGGCTAAACTGAATTTTCACCAGCAATTAATCCAGTCTTCGGTATCATGTGGTCCTTCAGAAATTATTCTGAATGCTAATTTCTTGATTTGGTGTTAAAGAAACATCTCTAATTATCACAGTTTAAAATAATGGTTGTGCTGCTTATCTTTGCATTTGTGTCCAGGATTATTTGAAAGTTTAACAGCATTTATTTAAAATAGACTTTTGTAATACTGTAAGTCTTTACTGTAATTTTTGTATAATTTAATTTAAGCTTTACAATTTTGCTTTAAATCCACTTGCCATTTTAAAGACCTCAATGTAATCTTGGTTTTATTTGATTTATTTATATATATTTTTTTTAATACCGAAAATGACAAGTAAACTTTTTTCATTATTTCTGGTAATCATCAAATGCTGTTTTTGAGTTTAATTTATACTTAACTAATACTTTAACTAATTACTTAAATAGTTTTGTGCATATACTGTATGATATATACAGTATCTTTTTTCTTCAATATGCTTTGTATAGGAAATGGACTCTCTTTTTTGATGTAGCCCTACATTTCTAAAACTTAATTTCAATTGCAAGATATCACTATTTGTAGGATGGAAAAAAGCTTCTGCTCAGCTTGTCCAAATGTTTTTTTTTAAAAACATATTGTTATCTATACCTTTACCATGAAGCTTTGCTAGGAGTAAATTCATGTCAAATAATTTTACACAGAGTTTTAAGGAATGCTTTAGTTGCCAACCTAACTGCATACAGAGATTTCCAATTTGGCATGAACCTTCTGAGGGCTGTAAGATGGACTCAACTCAAGCATGCCAGGAGAGGCAGACAGAGGATAATTGAGATGGTTCGCCTGCATTGGAGGCTCGAAATGACATTAGAAGGAGATGAGGCAGGAGAATCGAGCACAGCTGTGGAGAGTGTCGGTGAAAGGAGAGAAAACCTCCTGAGACTGGCTGAGAATTTAAACAGGAAACAACAAAGAAACAATCAGAGGTTGCCGTTGTAATACACAGGGGTGTCACTGGTTCGTGGTCTTTTGTCCGACTGCCACAAGAGGTCGCCTCTCCATCATATTGACTCTCACACCACACATCACACTGGACTGCATTTCCCATCATCCATTGCACTGATGACACACACAGCTGATTGCACTGATTGCATAAACACAGCTGAATGCACTGATCAAACAGCTGTCAACAATCACACGCTCGCCTAAGAGCTATTTACACACTACATTAAACACACTCAGATCCTGATCTAGTTGCTGAGTATTGTCCAGCGTTTAGCACTCTCCCAGTGTTAGCTATGGTACCAAACCATTCCGTGTTTGTTTTCTGTTTAGTCTCTAGTACTGTTTTACGTTTATCACTCTGCAAGTGATAGCTGCTTTGCTGAGCCTAGTTTCTAGTTCTAGTTTAGTCTTGTCATCTTTATGTCGGCTTGTTTCCTGTTTCCTGATTGCTGCTCGTGTCCCTTGGATTAACCCTTGTCTCGCCGCTCGGACTCTGTTCCTTGTCTGGATTATTGCTCACATTATCGGACTACCCCTCTTGTCAAGCCCTCTGGATATTGTTCGCCGATCTAAGCCCCATGCTAGCCCTAAGATTAATCTTATGTCTTGCCTGTGCTATACCCGCTTGCTGTTGTTTGACCCTGCTTTTTTTTACTATGTTCACTAATAAAAGCTTGCACTTGGATCCTCTCGCCTCATGGCTCCGTTACGAGATAGTGAAAGGGAGTAGTAAACAGTGATAGCTAGGAAGATACTGAGGGATGAAAAATGTAAGAGGGCTAGCAGGGTGCTGATGTTTCTCTGACAACTAGCCACATTTAGGAAGGCTGAACAGGCACACAAGAAAAAATTGAGACCGAGCGAGAGGAATTGAGGAATTATGTGATGTAATTTTATTTACCTGTTAACTAATTAAAACATTTACCAAGCCACAAATGTGAGTGCTGTATAATGTAAATAAAAACATTACATGATTCACATTGAATTATAAGAATTCTTAACTAACCATTGCAGATAAAATTAATGTATACATTATCTATCAATCTGTCTGTCTGTCTGTATGTCTTATGTCTATTTATTTGTTTGTTTATTACCTGATTTTATAAAAAAAACACTTTTGCTAGTGTAAAATTGCTTAGATGCTAACGTCTTAGTTACATAAAATATTTTTTATTTTGTATTTTATATGCTCCATTAGTACTTCAAATGCTGATTACTCAAATACCCTTAAGCATTGGCATTGTTGAATTGCCTCAGCTGATATATTTCTTGGTTCTTTTTGAGATGAAACAATCTCATCCAGGTTTGTCAAACAGATTTGTCAATGGACTTCTTGTTTTTAGAACTTTAATCTTTTTTCAGTCAGTAATTATCAAACGATCACTGCTTCAGGCCAGAGCTTCAGTCATTATCTTGCTAAATGCTTAGCAAGAGGAGCCATGTCAGGTTACCTCACTAACCTTCTCATGTAGTTATTCTTACCTATAACCTAAATCCTTTCAAAGCTACTGAAATTTAACATGCAAGATCCTTTGAACACGGTTGTACATCATTAACATTCATGCTGGTGTACACATCAAGGTCTTCTTACAGGGATCGTAGCCTGCAATGAAAAATGTCATCCATGGGGTCCATGATCTGACCCACTGTTCTCTCCCCACTGCTCTTCTCCCTGTGGGGGCAGTTGTGGCCTAGTGGATAGAGCGTTGGACTTGTAATCCGAGGTTGTGGGTTCGAATCTCGGCTCCGGCAGGAATTGTCCATGGCTGAGGTGAGACCCTTGAGCAAGGCACCGAACCCCCAACTGCTCCCTGGGCCGCATCGTCGGCTGCCCACTGCTCCAGGTGTGTGTGCACTTGGATGGGTTAAATCCAGAGAACACATTTCACTCATTTATACTCTGTATAATTGTGTATATGACAAATAAAGCTCATCTGAGCTTAATCTTCTCCCTGTACACGAACGACTGCACATCTAAAGACCCCTCTGTGAAGCTCCTGAAGTTTGCAGATGACACCACACTGATCGGCCTGGAGCTTAACATGCTCAAAACTGTTGAGATGATTGTGGACTTCAGGATAAACCCACCTGCTCTGCCCCCACTCACCATCATGAACAGCGCTGTGACTGCAGTGGAGTCATTTAGATTCCTGGGCATCACAATTTCTCAGGACCTGAAGTGGGACAATCACATCGAGTCCCAAAAGAGCAGAGGCTGTTGGCCCTTAGCCAACTGAGGAAGTTCAACCTGCCACAGGAGCTGTTGATACAGTTATACTCTGATTCAATGATATACTCTGTCATCATTGAATCAGTCCTCTGCACGTCAATAACTGTCTTGTTCAGCTCAGCTACCAAATCTGACCTCAGACTCTCCAAGAACTGTACTTATCCGGAGTGAGCAAAAGGGCTGGCAAAATTACTATGGACCCCTCACATCCAGCACACTCACTCTTTGAACTGTTACCATCTGGTCGACGCTACAGAGCTCTGAGCACTAGAACGACCAGACACAGAAACAATTTCTTTCCCCAAGAAATCCATCTCATGAACACTTGACATTAAACACACTACACTATTATATGATTATTTATTCACCACACATACATATTTTTGTTTGTGGTTTCTGTTGTTTTCTGGTCTGATGAAGTAAAATAAGACCTGAAATGGTGTTTAAATGGTGTTTCTTGTGCATCTGAAATGGTCAAATATGGTCTGATCTGTCTTCATCCGAATTGTTGTCAGTCTGTCTGAGAGAAAAAAAACTAATATTTTAAACGTCAAGTTTTAACACTCTTTCAGAAATTGTATTTAAAACTCCTATGTTTGCATTTCAGAGACCCACTGTCTCTGTTTTCGCCCACCTCGGCATGGTAGCGGTCTTTATGACTCTTTTGGGATGCTAATGTTGAATTATGGTCATTTTCATATTTGAAACCACCATTAGTGATTGCGTTCACATTTAAAAGGTTGTGGTAATTTGATAAATCGTGGTCAGATCAACCCACATTTGCTCAGGGCTAATAAAGACCAAAATACCACTTTTCACAATGCAAACAATGAATCTAGATTAGCATTTATGGCATTAAGATGAGCAGCATATCAATTTCCATTTCAGCATGGGTCAAATGTAATCTGTGGATGATGATTTCATTTAATCATAAATGATACTCCATCCTCATAATTAGGAAATAGAAAAATGTTTGCTGTTCCGACACTCTCAGACCAGCAACAATAATTAATAAACTGAGTTAATTAATTACACCTACACAGAGCACAAAAAATTGTCCCTCAATTAGTAAGAGGAGGTAAGCAAGGGCATCCTTGCCAAGGCCTGTTCAAAAGGCAGCTGGAGTCCTTTTTGATGAGAATCAAAGGAAATGGCACTTTGCTGATGGTGGGACCCATTAGTTTGCAGTCTGTCTCCTTTAGCCCACACCTGCGAGCACAGCCCTTCCCAGAGCAGGTCTGCGATCAATACACAATCGAGCCGCGGCTGATCTTTAGGTTCCTCTGATTACATTAAAGTAACAAGGTCAGATTTCCATCAAAGTTTATGAAAGCAGTAGCTGAGCTTTTTGCTATACAACTGACAGCGGATAGCAGGGACGGGAGGTGGGGTTGGGGGCAAATAATGAACATATTCATGGTCTACAGTCCCCCCTTTCATCTTTTGTTCGAATTCATTTACAAGAGCAGTCTTACCTTTGGTTTCTGTGATCTCACAAGGCAGATGATCAAAGTGTGTAAAACTTTGGTTTAGCCATGATGGATTGAAATAGATGAGAGTGGCATGCTGTATGACGCATGTTCTCTATAATCCAACCAAGGTCTTGTGTAGACACAAATGTGTTTTGACATACACCAACAATCAACCACAATGGGCTTTCATTTCTGTCTGTTATGCCCTCCTATTCATAACCTTTGACATGCCGCATTGTCTATGGCACAAGGCCCGTGGGCCTTTTCCGGCCCACCACATCATTTTATTAATGATAAAATTCAATTTCATTAAAATAAAAAATCTATGCTGCTTTATATCTTAAATTATGAAAGTGCGTATCAATACCACACGTTTCTGTTTCTATTTGGCATTCTATTTATATGCAGAAATTGACTTTGGTGTGCATATAAAAGGCGATGCTTAGGATTAGGCGTGTGGGGTTTTTCCGTTAATGACGACTGCGTGGATGCCTCAAAGGAATAAAGCAGACCTCATCAAGTGCTCGAGCATCACCGACGTAAAAACACTATATTCTCCATTCATTTAACAAATTAAAAAATTGATGGAAGCTTTCAGACACTTTCTTCTCCTTTTTCTATGGAGTTATTTTAATGACAAATTTTCAGAGCGCATAGCCTGAAAGAGCGCATCAAATGCACGAGCGCAAATCTCTCCGCTGGCAGGTGGATTCATTCACTCTCACATAAAACGGACACGCTCTCTATCGGTCAGATATTACATGTGTGCGCTCAAAAATGATCTTCTCTCTAATGAATTTAATGTTGCCATAAGCGCAACCTGGAGTGTGGGCATCCACAGACAGAAACATACATTGGCGCATACAACGAATGTCTCACACGGATCCCGCATTATCCGGTAAAATCTACCGGAAAACACGTCTACTGTCCTGAAACAGATCTATCTATAGCCAGGTCGTCACCCTAGAGTAGAGTAGTAAAATAATTAGGCTACTAATTTGAATCAGTAAATTTAAACAAACAAAAAAAACATTATAAAAATGAAAAGATGCATTTTTTAAATTTACGACCAGATCAGCCGGTAAACTCCTGGAATGTCTAAGGATCCAGAAAATGAATGCATTCAAATTGTTAGTTCAAAACTGCTCTAATGCAGAGAAAACAGCCGATTTCATCAGAGATTGTGGAGATAACAGTAGGCTACTAACGTACAGATGTCAGTAAAAAACTAAAATCAGCAAGCTATTTGGCATAAAAGCACGAGTGGTTTATACTGGATGCTGGCTGAAGGTATTTTAGATTACGCAATATTCAGTGGTTTAGTAATGGAACAGTCAGGTCAAGGTAGCTCGTTTAGTGGTCTTTTGGCTTCCCCCTGTGTTCCTGTTTGGTATCGCAGATTGACTTAATGTAAACTACTAAATGTAATGAAGAAATGTACATTTTCTGTGAAGCTGCTTTGCAACAGTGTGTCATGAAAAGCGCTATGCAAATAAATGTGAATTAAATTGTAAACAATTATTAATTAATTTATGTATTTATTTATTGCGGCACTATTATGAAAATTAAAAAGTAACACAAGCATAAAAACGTCTGCAAAATGACTAAATGTACTTTTTTAGTACTTTAGTTTGTATTTATTTATTTATTTTTGGGTGGGGGAGTGGGGTTGAGTATGGCCACTTCTTTTCTTTCTACTTTAAACATTGATTGCATATCATATGTATGCCAAACATGTGCGTATCAAATGCATGCCAAAGTCAATTTCTGCGTATAAATCACACGCCAAATAGAAACAGAAAACCGTGCTATTGATATGCATACATGAGACTGGGCTCATTTGTTTTTTAAATGCCATATCTGTCACACGTTTTTAGCAGCGCACAATTATTTGTTGTGCTATAAAACGAAAAAGTTTTTAACAAAGTTTAAAAGTTGTGTTTGATGATATTTGTCTTTGATTAATGGAATAATGTGATTTTTTAATTCTTAACCTGATCAATTTTAGGATTTAAAAAAAAAGGTTTTAAGTTCAAATAACACAGAGTAATAACATATATTTTTACATCTATGCAAATGCATGTACAATATTTGTAACTTAAATAAGTAGCTAATAATAAAATAAAAAGACAGTTATTTAACAATACGTTATGGAGTGGTAACGTTTGGACAGTCTTACAGTTACAACCGGCCCTTTGATGGCAGTCATAATGTTGAAGTGGCCCTCAGTGAAAATGAGTTTGACACCTCTATGGCTTCGCTTATCAAGCCAGCAACATTGAAGTTAGATAGTTCAGAGAGGTACATTTGCTCTAAATGAGGTAATTTGGAAAGTGTTATGACCACCAAAGACTGCAGAGATGATCAATTGTCAGGCTGGGCATCTAAGCGTGTATGTGAATTGGTCTTTTTTTCAAAACATTAGGTTGTAGGTGGTGATATGAACCATCTTAGTCCAAAACACCAATACTTTACTAAGCCCTTGATGGTTTTGGTCAGGCTTTAAGTGACCACTTCATTTATTTTTTCCTCTGTTTGCTGTATCATCCATCTCAATAATAAAGTGTGAATGAAAGTATGCCCCGTAGACCTCTTTTTTCACATTTGGTTTTCTCTCCCACCTTTGTTTGCTTAGTATGTATTACTTAGTATGTATCTACGCCTGTATTTTTTTTTTATCTTGGGACAAATATGGAGAAAATAGTGTTAGAGGGAAACGCAGCCCATCTCAGCCAAGCAGCTGTGTGAACGACATGCAGGACTGAGAGTCCATGTCCAGCTGGAGACAAATAAATGCATCCTTTCTAGCCATGCAGTCATAATTGTGATAATGAAAAGATAATATCTCCATTATACCTCTTCCAGAATTGAATGGCGAGGCAAACACACTCATTTCTGCTTGCTGTAAATGGTTTAAGGATCTTATTATTCCTGAGGGATTGTAAGTGGATCGGTGCCTTACTTCTCTGCCCTGAAAGGAGAATAATTTATAAGCAAGAGAGCATTGAGGCGAGGTCGCAACACGTTGTAATAAAGTCGCCCCTTCGGCACCAGTCTTGGGCTGTATTGAAACCAAATTGGGATGCTAATGCATTGGGCAGCGGCGGGGCCTCTTAGGTCATATGCCTCTGGAAAACTTCAAGTTGCTTTCTGCTCATCTTAAGCTGCCGGATAACAGACTCTTGATGATGAGATGAGATGTTTGTTTTTCTCACATGGCATCGTCATGTTGAAGTTGAGTCTTCTTGGACCTTGTTGCACCAAGGGCTGGAGGATATCGTCAGGCTCTCTATTGAATCCCCATGTGCTAATGGGAGAAGACAGCTGTTTGTGAAAATTGCCGTCTCAATTTTAGCATGCATGAGTAGTTCTTTAGAGGACATTTGGGCAATTATAAAAAATTATAAAATCTGTGATATCAGCGTTGCTCTTCTTTTTTTATAAAAAATATGACGTAGATGAAAAGGCAGAGGGGGCCTCTGCCATTGTCATCTACATAACATGATTTATTATGACTGTGATCTCTAAGAACCGTTATCTTGTCTTGTTTTCATGTATATTTCCATAAATGTGTTATTTTGCTTGTGTAATTTGTGTTCCTGTTCACATTGTTTTGTACTTTTGTATTGAATGTGTAATATAAAAAAATGTAATTTTTGTACACTTTTTTTTCTTTAAAAAAATTATAAATAAAAAAGAAGCAGTAGCAGCAAAAATGTAGGCTGCAGTGAGGCATTAAGAATAGAAGTAATTGCTAAATTTGGTGGTTTTAAAAAGTAGGAAATTTGAAGCTTGTAATTAAATAAAAGCACATTAATTCTGCTGATTTTTGTGTTATTTGATCTGAAAACCATTTTATCTTTTCTATGGATGCTTTAGGCTGTACCTTGTCATGCCAAAGCTGTAAAAGTAGTAGATATAATTTCACTCAGAAAATGCCTTTTTCATGTTAAAATGTTGAAAGGTTCACCCAAAAATGAAAATAAAACTTCTCATAACATTTTCTTTTGAGGAACTCAAAAAAGATTCTGCAACATGTCTCATTGTTATTTTTTCCACCCTATGTAATCTATGGTGTTATTTGAACCCCAGCATTCTTCAAAATATAATATTTTTTGTTCCACAGAAGACAGAATTTCTTAAATGGTTGGAATTACATGAGAGTGCGTAAATTGACAGAATGTTTGACAGAGTTTTCCCTGTAAACCACAAGTGCCTTGTTGAAACTACTAGTGAAACAGTGAGTATTTTAACATTTACGGAACACCACCTCTCACTTTTGTCGGTAAGTCGTAGCGACTTATATTGTACCTGAAATATTCCTTCAAAATAGCCACTAACCTAGATTAATATGTAGAGACAGCACAAAAACGGTAAGCCCTCCAGCACTAACAAAACATTGTTCTGTTTTGAGAACCCCAACCATGCACAGTAACGGTGCTTTAACCAATGACGTGCGTTTGGGGGGGTATCAGTATTTCTGACCAATAGCAGCTTGGAGGGGTGTGCTCAGGAAACCTCTTTCAAACAGTTATTATTTTGCGGTTCCTTTTAGTGACTCTATTGGAAATGACACTTGCCCTTTAACTAAACAAGAACAACAAACAACTTTAGAAGAAAGTGAAATAGTAGTTTCAGCCTATTTTTGATCATCTTAAAATGCCAATACTACCTTATATACACTAACTTATGGTCAGTTTATTTAGAAACACTGCGATGAAAGAGAATTAGCCACTTGCTGCTAGCGCTTTGCTGTCCACCCACCTAGATACTGGAGATTTTTGCTTTCCCTTTGGGACTCAAAAAAAAAAAAAACATCTGAAAGTACATCCCGCTTTTTTACAAATGCAATCAATAGACCACATATTAGCTGGTACAAAAGATAGAACATTGAGGGCAGGAAATGCCCTGTCACCCGAGAGTCCAAGCTGCAAGGTCCAGCCCATGTACATGTCTAAGGCAGCGGGACGGTGATGAATGGCCAGTCCAAACTGAGGTCTGCTGATAAGAAAGCCAGGCAGTTCTACAGTTTAAAACCCATTCCCCAACCTAAAGTTGAGTCTTGAAGCTTAGATATGTGTAGTGAATTGAATCTTCAAACCAAATGATACTGGCATAGCCTCAATTTGTTGTAAAACTTAGGAACATTTTCAAGCCTATTGTGTGATTCTCCGTCTTCTACATTTCAGGGTTTTAGTTCTGTGAATTGCCCCCACCCCCCTTACTGTTACTGAAAAATGTATACAAATCTGTTCTCTAAAGAACTTCTGCTTTCGAAGTCGCCAAGATTTTCTATGTTGAATCCTCAAAGTGTTTAAGCAGTTCAAGCAAACTTGCAAGAAAAAATAAACGCCCAGAGGGACTGTGGGCATGAATACCGCTGCCACAAATAATAAATCCTTGCAATGTATAGCTTTGGCGGGATTTCTCGAAATTTGCAAGCCCTTTTTAATTTTACATGACTATGCACTTGCTGTTAGAGATGCCCAAAATATGTAATTGCTAACATTGTCTATGCTTTGTATCTTTGGGAAGTTTCTTAATAAAACAGAACAGAAGGAACCGGCACTGCGGTGTCTTTGTGAGATCACTAGAAAAGATGAAAGAATACTGTTCATGGCACTTTCTCATTATAGCCCTTTTGAGTGCTTCTTAACCATTCAAAATGGCAGAACTTCCCGTTCTTTCTATGATTATGGATTTGTACAGATTGCTTGAAAGATACATTCATTTGAGTATGTGACCTGGTTTTATCTGAATCGGTTGGGGAGCTCCACGGGAAAACCAGATGACTCTGTGTTGTTTCCTTAGAGGCAATTTCTAAGTGAACCTGACACTGAATTCGACAGTGGTGGCTGTGGTTTGAAGGGCAGTGACGATCTTTTACAGAAACTCTTTAAGAGAGCTGAAAAGAGGATCGTGATGGGCCAGTGAAGGGCATTAACAAGCTTAGATGTTATCCCCCTGTCACTCTGTAGCTCACACTGCTCCTGAGAGGAGATCTCAGACCCCTGGAGAAGGCCAGACTCTCCCTGGGGCATGTCTGTGTCACACGGACTTATCAGCGAGATTACTGGAAGATTTGTAACCTTTGCTAAATCATACTGGAATTCAGTCGGATGGATTAGGCTTTATGTAAATATGAAGCAGGGGAGACATTTATGCTACTTTTCTATAAAGAAACATTTTTTTTTATAATGTAATTATGGACAAAATAATTAATAACTGTAAAATGTTTGTGCCACCTGGGATGGTGTTGTTTTGTCTTGGACAGAGGTATTTTGTTGTGTGGAGGCTGTGGCCATCATATGTTCCTGTTCGCTGCTTGAGGTACAGCCATTTTTCCCTGTCATGGTTGTTTGTTTCATCACTCCAGCAGGCAGTACTTGTTTGGACCTTTTATTTTTCCACTCATGCTCATTCTGTTTGGACGGGTGAATCGCAGATCTACACCATTACTCTGGACTATGGCTCCTTCAGTCTTATGTTGTCTATAATATGTGGGTTGTTTAATTTATATTTGGTTTGGATGTTGAACACTGGCATGTTTTATAAAGCTCAGTCACTATATAAATAATTATAATTATAATTATATATAATAATAATAATAAGTACAAGAGTGTTTGGTTATTATACAATTTGTGTAGAATTTATTATTTGAAGTAGTACACTAACAAAAATAGCATATTTTTATTATGCGATTTATATGCAATCTGATTTTAAATAATACATTTATGTTCATTTCAAATGTATATGAAATTTACATTAACCAAGATGAATAAATGCTGTAAAAAATATTTGTAATCGTAAGTTCATGATTTGTAATGCTTTAACAAATTTAACATTGTAAGACTCTATGTGAACTTTTTTTTCTCTCAATACGGCGTGCTAGAATGATTTTTAAAAATATTCCTTACAGGCTTCTCATGTCTGATGACCAATACAGAGACATTCACTTAAAATGACAAATCATGGCATGGACAGTTGGCTGGTTTTTGTTGTCTTTTCCGCTGATGTATCGGATCTCTCATTTTTGTTTCATTGATATTCTCATCGGCCTCAATGACAAACGCGAGTGATCCATCACCACTCTAAATGTCAAAATTGACTGTCCTCAAGGGCTTTGAGTGCCTATTCTGCTGACACAAAATTATCACATTTATCCTTTTTTATTTAATCCTTCCAATGTGACGCTTTTTCACATCCAACATGGTGTTGGCGGTTGGATGCTTGTTCCCTACACTTTAATTTCCTAAATGCGAATCGGGCGTCAGCAGGTTTATAATCAACACAATTAACATGCTGCGAGATGTTCACATATTTTTTGCTTCCTATTATACAATTTACACTCCAACAGTCCCACTTAAGATCTTTAAATTATCCAGCCATAACGTACTGAGATAAGGGGCCACTGTTTTGACAAGAGAGAGCCATGTTCGGTTAATGTCCATCGTTGAATACAACCCGTTTCACTCGCTAGAGATAGAGGTAATTAGGGATATTAAATAAAGGGAGTTGCCAAGTGAAGAAGTAAGGACATGGATATGACTTTGTTCTGCTGCATGTCTTTTTCCAGGAGTCCAGTGCATCAAAATCATAATGTTGCTTATTATTATGAAAACTAGAGGACTAATGTATTCCTTTATATATGTATTGGCATTTTATGTTATTTATGTCAGTCATTAAGAAACCCTAGCCCCACTATGGATTATATTTTACATGTTTGAAACTCCAGAGATCATTACGAGCAAGACTTTTAGCTAGAAATACATAATTTGCTGAGCATTTGTGATTACTGAATAAATCATTACAAAAGTACTAAACAAAACTAAAGCCTCTGGGAAAACAGCTAAGTGGCATATTACGGCGTAACATATTGTACAATGGAACGGTCTTTTGTAAAAGAATATTATGAGTAATTGTTCAAGTAAACAGGATTAGAAAGTGGTTGTTGTGACTAAAGAATGGCATCTTAACATAGTTCTTGGGTACATTTTTCTTTAAGCCTTTGTATTTTTTACGTGGTATTTACATCAGAGCCTTTTTCATAAGTAATTTAGTTTTCCTTTGTATGGTTAATGTTCTTGCTGTATTGTTTGACGTGATGAAATAATTAATCTTGCTCGATAGATCCTCTGTTTGTTAAATTTCTTGGCCAAATCAATAGTATTTCATAAAATCAGCAGGCAAAAAAAATGCCATTATATATTTTACGCTGTGGGCAGTTTTACTGGTTTTCTTTTGCAATGCTTGTTGGGTCTTCAGAAATAAAGACACAATAAGAAGTCTAAGTTTAATATCCATAAAAAAACAATATGAAAACTTTAATAGGACCCTATTGTTAAAGTTGTCTGTCTAAACCTTCTGAAAGTCAGCAGTGAATTCATGGCCTCCCACTAGCAAGATTTCTGACGCCAAGCCGTGTGTAACAGTGCAATCAATGTACCTCTTTCTTTATTTCCCAAACTAGTCCCTAGGCCACATTAATTTCAGAGTGCTACCGCTCTGCCCTTGGTTTGGATCCAACCAGAACATAAAGCATAAATTGGTGATTAAACAACAAATAATTCCGATAAAATGTTGAGCTTTTGTTTCCGTAGCCCTTGGCTTGTCTGTGTGGCATGGTAATAGTGCCAAGAATAATTTTGTTTACTATGAATTACAAGGAAAAACTTGTTTACATTCTTGAATGTATGGTGAATAACTGGTCTGACTCAACACTTAGAAATGGATTGCCAAAATACATTGAAAATTAAATTAAATTAAATATTTCCAGCACTGTTCAAATTTTTGGGGTTTTGAACAGTAGTGCAAAAAGTGTTTTTTTTATTTTAATTTCTTTTTTTTAGAAATGAATACATTTAATCCACAAAGCTGCATTCAATTAATCAAAAATAGACAAAGACATTATAATGGATTTCTATTTCAAAGAAAATATTTATAATTCAAATATATACTGTTCTTTATATATATATATATATATATATATATATATATATCTGCTAAATGACTAAAAATAAAAGTAAATAATATATATATATATATATATATGCAATTTTACTATTACAATATTAATGTGTTTACTGTATTTTTATTAAATAACTGCAGCTTTGGTGGGTAGAATAGGCTTCATTTAAAAATTTTGGAAGGTAGTATATAAATAACATATGCTAAAAGTGATATTTTCCTTTTTAGAATTGCAGAGCAGTTCTTGTGGGAACCCTGGCGTCCCGCCTAAAGGCATCCTGTACGGGACGCGCTTCGATGTAGGTGACAAGATCCGCTACAGCTGTGTAACCGGCTACGTGCTGGACGGACATCCTCAGCTCACCTGTTTGACCAATGCAGGCAATGCTGCCGTATGGGACTTCCCAGTGCCCATCTGCAGAGGTAAGCAAGCAGCCAAATATCTCTACATGTGAAATGCATGACCGATGCACTGCAAGCGTGTGCGTGTTTGTGAGTTTCCTTGCATGGGTTGTTGATGTTTTCTGTGTTCTTTTGTCCTTGCCGATGCTTGTGCGTATATGCGTGCATGTATGGGTGAATATATCAGTGAGTGGCTATAGTGGGATATAAGTACTAGGTTATTTTGATTAGAAATTGCGCAACAGATCAAGCCTTTCATTTTGAGGCCTCTTGAACATTATAACCACATCACATCTTTGCTCTTGTCAGCTCTTACATCTCCATGTTTATTTTCTGTCCTTCTATTTCAATCTTCCATTCTTTCATTTACAGCCCCTTAAAGGTCATTTTGCACTTATTTGACTCTTTCAAACAGTTTTTGATTCCCTTTCATAATTCAGCTCACTTTACTTGCCCCACACTGTTGTTTTTCCCCTGAAAATATGAGTTATGAATCTGTGTGTTTGTTGCGACGGTATCAAGATTTATTGTCGAATGTTCAGACCAATTATAATGTGCATTAGCCATGACCATTCTCAAATAAGAATCTCTCCATAGACAGCCTGTGCCGGTTTCTGCTCCAGCGTGTTTAATAGAAAGAGGGAAATGACAGCGTCTGGATCATGCTTGCTTTGGTTGGACACAAATTACAAAGCCAACTGTGCTTGAATAGAAAATAGCCTGAGGTACTAAAATGTGGACCCTCAACCTGGCCCAGAATGCAGTGAGGTATGGAGGAGCAGACCACTGTGTTTGCTACACTTGTCATCTGGCACTTTCGTCAGGGAACAACTTTAAGGTTTTATGTCTTGTATGTGTGAATGAGTTTTGATTATTGAATATTTTGTTGATTAATTATGGAATTGCATACAGTACTGTTGCATAGATGTGATTTTCATTCCACATTAAGTACATTTTATAATGCATGTTGGGTTTTGTGTCTCTATTAGTGCATTTAGTAATTTGATATTCATAAAAACATCACAGAACATTCTTAATGTTCTACTCATAATTTACCTTGACAAAAAGTGAATCTTTGTGTTAGATGGTATCTGCCTTTTTCCCCTTTTCTTAGCAAAGTAGATGGGAGATTTTTACATAAAAGCAGCTCTGAAATAATTTTTGCCTGGCAATTTACAGTTACCATTAATTTTAATTTAAGGAAGAAAAAAATCTATTTTAAACCTTAAGTCAGAGGATCTTTAGAAATACTGCTTCCGCAAATGTCAGTGGTATGCTAAAATTCTGTAATGTATGCATATCTGAATGCAGAGGTGGAGATATAAAAAGCTCTCAAGAATATTTGTGGCCGGCCCACTTGCACTTTTTTCATTTCTCTTCTAATTGCATTATGGATACTCTGGGTTATATACAGGTGCATCTCAATAAATTAGAATGTTGTGGAAAAGTAATTTATTTAAGTAATTCAACTCAAATTGTGAAACTCGTGTATTAAATAAAATCAATGCACACAGACTGAAGTAGTTTAAGTCTTTGGTTCTTTTAATTGTGATGATTTTGGCTCACATTTAACAAAAAAAAACACCAATTCACTATCTCAACAAATTAGAATATGCAGACATGCCAATCAGCTAATCAACTCAAAACACCTGCAAAGGTATCCTGAGCCTTAAAAATGGTCTCTCAGTTTGGTTCACTGGGCTACACAATCATTGGGAAGACTGCTGATCTGATAGTTGTCCAGAAGACAATCATTGACACCCTTCACAAGGAGGGTAAGCCACAAACATTCATTGCCAAAGAAGCTGGCTGTTCACAGAGTGCTGTATCCAAGCATGTTAACAGAAAGTTGAGTGGAAAGAAAAAGTGTGGAAGAAAAATATGCACAACCAACCGAGAGAACCGCAGCCTTATGAGGATTGTCAAGCAAAATCGATTCAAGAATTTGGGTGAACTTCACAAGGAATGGACTTAGGCTGGGGTCAAGGCATCAAGAGCCACCACACACAGACGTGTCAAGGAATTTGGCTACAGTTGTCGTCAGAGGCGTCTTACCTGGGCTAAGGAGAAGAAGAACTGAACTGTTGCCCAGTGGTCCAAAGTCCTCTTTTCAGATGAGAGCAAGTTTTGTATTTCATTTGGAAACCAAGGTCCTAGAGTCTGGAGGAAGGGTGGAGAAGCTCATAGCCCAAGTTGCTTGAAGTCCAGTGTTAAGTTTCCACAGTCTGTGATGATTTGGGGTGCAATGTCATCTGCTGGTGTTGGTCCATTGTGTTTTTTGAAAACCAACATCACTGCACCCGTTTACCAAGACATTTTGGAGCACTTCATGCTTCCTTCTGCTGACCAGCATTTTAAAGATGCTGATTTCATTTTCCAGCAGGATTTGGCACCTGCCCACACTGCCAAAAGCACCAAAAGTTGGTTAAATGACCATGGTGTTGGTGTGCTTGACTAGCCAAACTCACCAGACCTGAACCCCATAGAGAATCTATGGGTATTGTCAAGAGGAAAATGATAAACAAGAGACCAAAAATACAGATGAGCTGAAGGCCACTGTCAAAGAAACTTGGGCTTCCATACCAACTCAGCAGTGCCACAAACTGATCACCTCCATGCCACGCCAAATTGAGGCAGTAATTAAAGCAAAAGCAGCCCCTACCAAGTATTGAGTTCATATACAGTAAATGAACATACTTTCCAGAAGGCCAACAATTCACTAAAAACGTTTTTTTTATTGGTCTTATGAAGTATTCTAATTTGTTGAGATTAGAATTGGTGGGTTTTTGTTAAATGTGAGCCAAAATCATCGCAATTAAAAGAACCAAAGACTTAAACTACTTCAGTCTGTGTGCATTGAATTTATTTAATACATGAGTTTCACAATTTGAGTTGAATTACTGAAATAAATGGACTTTTCCACGACATTCTAATTTATTGAGATTCACCTATATTTATTTATTTATTATTTACTTTTTTGTGAACCTAAGTATTATTATTATTATTTTATCTGAACAATATTATATTCAAATGCTTATATATATATATATATATATATATATACAGTGCTCAGCGTAAATGAGTACACCCCCTTTGAAAAGTAACATTTTAAACAATATCTCAATGAACACAAAAACATTTTCCAAAATGTTGACAAGACTAAGTTTTATATAACATCTGTTTAACTTATAACATGAAAGTAAGGTTAATAATATAACTTAGAGAACAAAATTTTCAGTTTTACTCAAATTAGGGTGATGCAAAAATGAGTACACCCCACTGAAAGTCTCTGGAGCAAAGCTAAATTTTAGACTACAAATGTCTAATTTAACAAGAATTCAACCACAGGTGAGTCTAATTATTCATTACACAGGTGACAGTTGACTATAAAAGGGTGTTACTTAAAGAAAACCCCTTCCCATTTCATGCTGTCAGCAATGGCACCACATGGAAGAGAAATGTCACAAGACCTGAGAAAGAAAATAATTTCTTTACACAAGAAAGGTGAAGGCTACAAGAAGATCAGCAAAGCTTTACTTATCAGTCAGAATACTGTAGCAAAAGTGGTACAAACATTTAAAAAAGATGGAACTGCAACCATCTCACAGAGACGTCCAGGTCGTCCACGGAAGTTAACACCTCGTCAGGAGCGTCTTCTGATGAGAAGGGTTGAAGAAAATCGACATGCAAGTTCACTGCAGTTATCTAAAGAAGTAGAAAGCCAAACTGGGGTGACTATTTCCCGTGACACAATACGGCGTACACTGCAGAGGAATGGCATGCATGGGTGCCGTCCACGAAAGAAGCCTCTCCTAAAGCCCAGGCACAAAAAAGCCCGCCTAGAGTTTGCCAGGGCCCATGCTGACAAAGATGAAGACTACTGGGACTCTATACTCTGGAGTGATGAGACCAAGATAAATGTTTTTGGAACTGATGGCTTCAAAACTGTATGGCGTCGCAAAGGTGAGGAATACAAAGAAAAATGCATGGTGCCTACAGTGAAACATGGTGGTGGCAGTGTCCTTATGTGGGGCTGCATGAGTGCTGCTGGTGTCGGGGAGCTGCATTTCATTGATGGCATCATGAATTCACAAATGTACTGCTCTATACTGAAAGAGAAGATGCTACCATCACTCCGTGCCCTTGGTCGTCGTGCACTTTTCCAACATGACAATGATCCTAAACACACATCTAAGGCCACTGTTGGATTTCTGAAGAAGAACAGGGTGAAAGTGATTCAGTGGCCAAGTATGTCTCCTGATCTGAACCCAATCGAACACCTATGGGGAATTCTGAAGAGACAAGTTGAGCATCACTCTCCATCCAGCATCCAATCTCTAAAAGAGGTCATTCTTGAAGAATGGAAAAAGATAGATCTGGCAAAATGTCGCCAACTTGTTCATTCCATGCCTAGAAGACTTGGTGCTGTCATTAAAAATCATGGAGGCCATACAAAGTACTAGATTTAGTAGTTTTTGTTGTGGGGTGTACTCATTTTTGCATCACCCTAATTTGAGTAAAACTGAAAAATGTGTAATCTAAGTTATATTATTAACCTTACTTTCATGTTATAAGTTAAACAGATGTTATATTAAACTTAGTCTTGTCAACATTTTGGAAATGGTTTTTTGTGTTCATTGAGATATTGTTTAAAATTTTACTTTTCAAAGGGGGTGTACTCATTTACGCTGAGCACTGTATATATATAAATTATGGATTATTTAATTGTCTTCATATGAACTGAATAAATATATAGTAAACAAATATATATATATATATATACAGAAAGCTATAATACTTACTGCATTTTCATCATTTTGGTATTTTGGAATTGACTGAACTAATAGTTCAGAACTAATAGAAGTTAGTTTCTAACTTCAGTTTCAAGATTTTTCTCAAAATTACTTGGTTGTGCATATCTCCATTCTTAGATGCCTTTGGCACAGTTGGTCAGTCTGCAGTATCAAGGTGTGAAATAGGCATGACAGCACTGCTGCACAGGTAGTCGAGCCAAAACGACGGTCACAGAGATGTTTTATTTAGCTAGGGTGAAAACTCTTAGCCCTGACATTACCAAACAATACAGTCAACACCCAATCCCATGCTGCACAACGCCACGGGACTTGTTCATCGTAAAAATAATCTCATTAGACATTGTGAGACCCTCCGAGAATTGTCTTTTCTTTCTTTCTTCTTTTTTTTCTGAGCATTTTCTGTTTTTGAAACTGAGCAGCTGCCTCAATAAAAATAAAGCCCTTAACGCAGTCAGCAAAATCAATGCTGCTTTTTTAGACCAAGAAGCAAACCATTTTGTATCTGGAAATCATCCAGACGAGCTCTCGGCATCTTTTATTAGCATATTGAGTTGGCTAATTTGGTCCATTTAAATTTTGGCTTCTAATAAATGTTTGTGGATGGGCTCAGTCCTCTGCAGAGGTCAAGGATAACAAACTGGTAAACCCAAGTGAAATGGGCCATCTTGTCATGGCTGAGTGAATGTAGCTCTCTTAATCAGACAGCTATAAAATGGCATCATTTAGGTCAGAGACTGAATTTCAGATTCACTTCAAGCTTTGAATTAGCCGAATGATGTTACCTCTTATCATCGGATGCCTTCGCTGTAAACAAGTCCCAAAACCTCGGCTGGAAACCGGTGCCTTTAAAGGTCAAGCATGTAGCGAGATGATAAAAATAAATAATAATAACGTCACTCTGCAATGCGAGTCAGATAATTAACCAAATCCATCATTGGGTGTTAGTATATATGGTTTCCAATGATCTTTACCGTTCTCCACTAGTACTTATGCTCCTAAACCAATTCTACTTAGCAAGGTTAAGTGTGGAATAGCTAAAATTATCCTTTGTCAAATGGAATTCCTCAAGGAGCATTAAAACGCTGATAATTTGACGCTGAGGCTATGAGCGTTAATGACTGGCTTTTGATTTGCTAGAATTTAATTTTGACAGGGTCTTTTTTATTAAAGAGTTCAACTCGCTGTGGGCTGCAGCAATCGTGCTTCTCCTTTCCCCTTCCTGTCTGGCTTTGACAACCATGGGGACCACCTGCTTAACGACATAAATCCCTGATCAATCCCACACCACTTTGAGCAGCCCTGCCGAAATTTGAGCTGACACTCACACCCTTCTTAAATGCAATGCTCTTGCCAGGGATTGCTTATGCGCTCACTTGATTGGTTTAGAGAATATGTCTCTAACTGCACAATTTAAGCCCATGAAGACATGTCTGAAAAAAATTAAAATAAATGGCAACCCTGTCACCAACATTGGTCATTTGGCAATCTGAGAAAGACTATAGAATGTTGTTTTAATATTATTTGTTATGTTATTTATATTATAGTTTTTATAATTATTAGTTTTTATTTTGTATTTGTTTATTTCTAGTAATTTTATTTGCTTTTGTCATGTTTATCCATTTTTTACTCATTTTAGTACTTCAACTTACAAAGGCAACATTTCTAATTTTCATTTAGTTTAAGTTTTTCATCTAATATTTGTTTTATTTTATTTCAGCTTTATTTAAATTGACAAAAATATTTTAATCGTAATAGTTTTAGTGAATGGTAACAATACTGCTATGGAGAACCTTATAATAGTCTGTGATGCATGGTTATGGAGCATTCTCAAGTTTTCTTGACAGATAATAAAAGGCTGTTGCTGGGTAAAAGGGGGTTGGCTCCTGGACTCATGGGGTGATGGAAGTCTATTTAATCTGTTGCAGTTTTTTGCCGAGTGGGTGCTGCCGTTGACACATTTTCTAGCCTCTTCACTCTTTCATATGCTAATGCTATTTAAGTGTATTTCCCTTATGTGCTGCCACTGTCGTCTTTAGTGCAAATTATCTGATTAATGCAGTGTACTGAGTATTACATTTTTTCTCGTTCATAAATATAGAGACTGCAAATACATTACTGCTGTCGAAGTGAAAATATATTGTAGTTTATTAAAAAAATTGAGGGACATTTTATTTTAATAAAATAAATAATTTTACAATATTACTATTTTTACAGTATTTTTTATCAAATAAATACAGCATTGGTGAGTATAAAAATAAATAAATAAAAACTTACTGCTCCCAATTTTTTGTATATACTCTATATATAATTTTATTTAATTAATAATGTTGTTTTCATTCGTTCATTCATTCATTCATTCATTCAATAATTCCATTTCCTGTTTTCATGAGAGTCTTTTAAGGCCAAAGAGAAAACAAGTCACACGCTGAAAGGCAGTGTATTACAGAAATTGTGCTGCTTTAGTAATCTCTTTCTCTCTAAAGTCTTTGTGTTTCATCTTAGTGAATACGTAGCACAAATGTAGTTTGATGATTATTGTCTATTTCACCTATACAAATGATCAGCCTAAGATATTCTGAGAGTCTTCTCTGACGCAAATGTGATTCACTGTCTTTTGAAATTAAATACTAGTCACATAACTACCCATTTCCATTTTCAGAAAATTATCTCTTCTAGTAGCAACTCAAGGGTTCCTCCGGAGATTGTGTAAAATTATTGTATATTCAGGAAAGAAAACATTAACTCAATATCTATATTTTCAGATATTGAAACAGTGCTGCATCATATAGGCCTAATGTATTTTCTTATTTTTTAATCAATTTATTCTCAAACAAATTAATATATTTATTTAAAAAATGCTCTCTCTCTCTCTCTCTCTCTCTCTCTCGTTTTATATAAATATATTGAATCCATTCGGCATTGAGCTAAGTTAATCAACTCATAGCATAATGTTAACATGATCAGCAGTTAGGCCTGTACAGTATGTGTACAACGTGTGTTTAGTCCAATTTGTTAGAGAACTGTTGGCTCATTTGATTATGTTAGGTAAAAGTAGCAATCTAGTTAATTTTAGGTGGGTAATTGTTTTGTGGTAATTGTTAAGGATTTTCATTTTAATGACTCCTGAAAAGTTTGAGAATCTCATATAAAGACAAATTCTCTAATTCATGTAAGGTACCACACTGCAGATGCTAACTTATCTGTATTTCATTAGCTTAAACTATGCAGCCATAATGATATTGATTTATGCTGCGGTTTGAAAGATCTCGGCACAGCCCGTAGGACAGTATGTAATTCCCTTGAATTCAATTCCTATGTGAAACTGTCATTTAAGTGATGGACGAACACCATTTATTACATGAGTACAGCAGTGGAGTGCAGCAATGACCGTATTAGATGATCTGAGATGGGAGCCATGCCAGAAGAGGAGGTGAATACCTGCATCAAAGGAGACTGCTGCAGTGAGCTCACTCAGGGTTCAAAAGTACAGCTGATACCAAGATAATTTGAACTTACATGGTTTGAAGTTGAACTCTAGTGCAGAATCAGCCATTGCCCAGAAGTTGATACCAACTTTTTCTGGTTTCTCAGCATCCCTCTTACAAAGACACAAAGAGAAATGTTAGTTTTTGAGACAGCTCAGCAACATGTATTTGTGGAGTGTGTCATTTCTGCACCAATAACAGCACCAAACAAAGCTGCAATTGGCCGTATTCGAAAAGCACAAGCATTTCTGTGAAAGTTATTTGGATATCGGCTCTTTAATTGCTCCATTGAATTGAAGCAGTCAATTTTGTAAGAATCACTTTGCTTATACACAGGAATTCTGCTCCGCCTCCTGTCTGCTATTTGTTTGGTCAAACAGGTAGTCCTGTCACCAATTTCAAACCATTATTTAAGACATAAGCTGACATGTTGCTGACAGCAAAGTTTTGAAAGTTTTACCAAGCCACAGTGTTTATGTTCTTCTGGGAAGCCAGTCTACGATAACATGGCTTACTATTTGCCAGCAGCGTCATCCACCTGTTTTTGTGAGGGGGCACCAGTGGCTGTCCTGGCTCACTTGGTGCCCTAGGCAAAATAAGACATGACCAAAGACAAAACAAAACTTTTTTTTCAGCAAAACAAAAGTTTGTAGTTCTGAAAATATGCAACATGTTTGTTTTGAACATGTGTTCTTTATTAGAATCAGAATGAGCTTTATTGCCTGGTATGTTTACACGTACAAGGAATTTGTTTTCGTGATAGAAGCTTCCGCAGTGCAAAAGGATGACAGTGACAGAACAAAAAACACAGATAATAGAAGAATAAAATAGAACAAGTAAATATGGAATAACAATATACAAATTGACTAGGGGTGGCATGGTACACAGATGTCACGGTTCGGTACGTACCTCGGTTCGGGGGTCACGGTTCGATATGATTTTGGTACAACAAATCTACTATGCTCAGTTTCTTTTCATTTATTTTGAACAGACACAAGTACAAATTACAATTTATTTTCCACCTAGATGTGAATATACTAAATATTGTTACATTATGCTTTATATATAAATATATATATATATATATATATCTGCAATACATATATATATATATATATATATATATATATATATATATACACAAGGAATAAATTCTTGAAATATATTTGATTTAGTTTACAGATAAACAAGGCACGCGCGCACACACACACAAAAATCAGTTCCAGCATTGCTAACTTGACAGCACTGGTGGTACTTTATCAAAATAAAATACAGTGAACCAAACATCAGCGCCCACCGCTGTGTCACTGTTGGAACGCGACTGAAGTACAAGCCTATCATTTGCATAATAAATAATATTTTCGCATTGAAATACGTTATATCGCAAATATGTAAATATAATGGAATATTTGTATTTGTGCCGAATTAGAGAGGTAGGACCAGTAGTGTAGTCTACGTGATATGCAGGTATACGCTGTATACCCACTAGGAAAGGTCAAGGATTTGCGTATACCCAAAAAGTATGCGGATACGTAACAGCATTGTTTTGTGACAGACCTTTCACAAGTTCATTCATAAATTCACCCAGTGTGCGTTGCGAAGCACCGTCTTTCTAATAATCACGCTGTATTTCTGTTTACGCATATTGCTAAGCTTTAATTAACTAATAAAGGAAATATGAAACTAACTACACTAACTACACAAAAACACAGATTTTGTTATATCTGTCAACTAAAATAGTTTCAAATAAACTCACAACTGAGCCGCTGCACATCTCCATTCAAACACAGCATTGTTTTGTTTATGAATGAATCTGCACTTAAACAAATCTAGTCAGTCAATTAAATTACTCATTCATAAAGACGATCACTGCCTGAGTTCCAATGTGCATACTATCCATCCTAAATGTGATATTAGTCATTTTCAATACTATTTGGAGCAGATAGGGTGCACATTGGGACGCAGGGACTTGCTTTGTTCCCGAATCAGTTCGAAAGAATCAATTTAATTCTTAGTCTTAGTTTAATTTTTAAAGTATAATTTCAGTTATTTAAATCATTTAATATTTCTATATATAAAACATTAATCTCAACATGAATTTATGAAGTTAATTGCACTCATGCCACCTCTGAGCCTCATTAAATCTCTGTAAATACCTGCAATACAATTTTGTATTCTTCTGTGCCTCTTCTGTAGTGCAAAAATATTTTTTTATAATTATTTTATTTGATCGGTAACCTATTCTTCTTATTGTATTGTTTTAATTAGAAGTTTAAAATAAAAAAGCTTATAAAAATAGGCCTACGCTTTTGAATTTGACATGAAAGGTAAAACTTCAAATAAAGTTAGACAAAAAATGCCCCTGTAAATCACTTTAAGGAGTCCAATATTACTTCGTAATGGGAAGGCAAATTTTTGTTATTGAGGAGAAGATGCTCCTGATTTTTTTTACTGTGCCCCTAATTACTTTTTTATTTTTTTAATTAGCAGCACAAGTGCTCCTAAAAATAAAAGTAAGTGTAGAGCCCTGTTTAGTGAGTGTGGTGGTGCTTATGAGAGGCTGCTCTGGTATGGGTGAGTATGAGGCTGGGAAGGAACAAATCACAGTATACTCACTACAAAAAAAACTAGACTACACCACTGGGTATGACACACGAGCACAAAGCTCTATTTCGCAAACAGTTGAGTGTGCAAGCCTTTAAAGTATACTCCTTTGTCAGTCCATGTGAGAGATGCATTCAAAATCAGCACATGGTCACTGTCTAGTGGGCTTTGTTTTCAAGTGCGCAACTCACGCCATTCGCTGGCTTTCGCTGTTCTTCTGCTGGCGGTTATCAAACAGCGTTGCATTACTGCGAGCGCCCCCTTCTGGATTGGGGAGGGGGGGTTGCCTGAATTTGTCGTAAGGCCTCATGCGCCAAACCGAGAGGTCCGTACCCTGACGGTTCGGTGCGATTACATCTACCGTGCCACCCCTAAAATTGACAGTTGTATGTACAGGTGTAATACAATAGACAGTTTTGTATGTATATTATGTGCAAATTGGAAATATAAACTAAGTATGTATGTTAGATAAGTAAGTGTATAAGTGTATATTAGTGTTGTGTGTTCCACAATTATTGTCAAGTTTTCATGAGATGGATTGCCTGAGGGAATAAACTGTTTCTGTGTCTGGTCGTTCTGGTGCTCAGAGCTCTGTAGTGTTGATCAGATGGCAACAGTTCAAAGAGGGAGTGTGCTGGATGTGAGGGGTCCAGAGTGATTTTGCCAGCCCTTTTGCTCACTCTGGATGAGTACAGTTCTCGGAGAGTGGGGAGGGTTGTACCAATGATTCGCTCAGCAGTCCGGGCTGCTCTCTGTAGTCTTCTGAAGTCAGATTTGGTAGCTAAGCTGAACCAGACAGTTATTGAAGTGCAAAGGATGGATTCAATGATGGCAAAGTAGAACTGTTCCAAAAGCTCCTGTGGCAGGTTGAACTTCCTCAGCTTCCTACATTTTGGCCTTCTGTACATGAGACCCCTACAGTGGTGGCTCAAGATCAAGAGATTCTCCCCGAGGGGAAACCCATTTCCCATGATGTGTCTTAGACATGTGGAGGAAACCTTGGTTCTGGTCTCAGGGCCCGGTCCTGGGAGCTCCTTGTCGTCGTGTAATGCTAGTGATGGATGCATCCCTCACCGGTTGGGGACCGGGCATGAGTGGCCACCCTGCCCGCGGTCTGTAGAGTGGTCGAATATCTCACGTGGCATTTCAACTGCCTGGAGATACTGGCCGTGTTTCGAGCGCTCAAACACTTTCTAACAGACCTGAGAGATCGCCATGTGTTGGTGCGATACCTAGTGTACGGAGCGTAGCAGGCCTCCTCTTGATCCAGAGAATCATCATGTTGAGGCCTCCGCTCCAAGAGCTCGACCTTTCGGTGAGTGTCGTCAGGCCTCCTCTCACTCAGAGAGTTTTAGAGGCCTTTGTTCGCCAGAGCTCCACTAGGAGAATGCCCAGTCTACGGAGTGTAGTAGGCCTCCTCTCATTTCGAGAGTCGTCATGTTGAGGCCTCCACTCCAAGAGCTCGGCTGTTTCGGCAAGTGTCGTCAGGCCTCCTCTCGCTCAGAGAATTTTAGAGTCCTCTGCTCGTCAGAGCTCCGCCTGGACAGCATCTGTGAGTGGCAGGCTCTAAGTGAGTCTCCTTACAAGACACATCATGTCGAGGCAGGGGCTGAGGGTACAGACTTAGCCAAGGCTTCGCCTGTATGCCTTTCCTTGATCGATGTGCTCACATGAGTTCTAGAGAGAGTGTGCCGGGATATGGTCCATCTATTGCTAAAACCCCGTTCTGGCCGGGCCGAGTATGATAAAATATCTGACCTGATTTCTCTCCTCGACGGCTCTCCATGGGGGATTCCCGTCAGGAGCGATCTCCTCTCACAGGTGGACTGCATGATCTTTCACCCCTGCTCGGAGTTGTGGAAGCTGTGGGTGTGGCCCCCTGAAGGGCACAACTCATAGCCTCTGGTCTCTCAACTGAGGTTGTTGAGACCATCCTCCAATTTAGAGCTCCCTCAGTGAGGAAACTGTACGGCCATAAGTTGAGACTCTTCACTTCATGGTGCGGAGACCGCCAGCTTGACCCAGTTAACTGCTCGTTTGGTACAGTGCTGGAGTTCTTGCCGGCCTGTTTCTCCGCAGGGTTAACCCACTCCACCCTGAAGGTCTACGTGGTGGCAATAGCGGCCTACCACGCCCCTCTTGGTGGCCTTTCAGTAGGCACGAACCCTCTAGTTACACGTTTTCTCCAGTGCGCTGAGGCTGAGGCCTCCGGCCAGATAAGCTTATGCTAAGTGGTGGATCAGGATGCTATCCTATAACCTCGAGTCCTCTGATCTCCCCTTGCCTTTGGGGGTCAAGTCTCACTCAACTCAAAGTATAGTGGCCTCCAAGGCCTTTCTGGCAGGTATCCCTATGCAGGACACCTGCGACGCTGTCCCTCACTTTCGTCAGGTTCTATGACCTAGATTTGCGAGCCACCCCTGGCTCTTCTGTTATCTTGCCATAGCTTTCCCTCCCACACTAGGCAGGGATTTGTATGTCTGGTGGTATGGACATCTCGTTCCCCTAGCGTTTTAGATGCAGCTCGAGTTCCCAGAGGAGAACGTCCCAGGTTATGTATGTAACCATGGTTCCCCAAGGGAATGAGACGCTGCATCGCAGGGCTATACTTCCGGCATCCCTACTAGAGCTATGCTTCATTCCTAGAAGCTGGCGCCGGCTGCACCTCACGTGCTTTTAGGCTCCCTGGTTGTGACATCATCCGCACCTGACGTCTCGCCTTCAATTTTGACTGATTATACATAATATTCAGAGCTGAACATCACTGACGATATTCCCCTAGCGTTTTTGATGCAGCATCTCGTTCTCTCGGGGAACCATGGTTACATATGTAACCTGGGACGTTTTTCAGAATAATTCATCTTTGCAAGGAATAATAATAATAATATTTATACAAGGAGACACAAATACAGATAGATAGATAGATAGATAGATAGATAGATAGATAGATAGATAGATAGATAGATAGATAGATAGATAGATAGATAGATAGATAGATAGATAGATAGATAGATAGATAGATAGATAGATAGATAGATAGATATATAATATTTATCGCTGTTTCTGCAGAGTATTAAAAAATAGCAGTCTTGCTAACTAGCATTATCACACAGACCTCTTAAAGATGTCAGTGACTTATTACACAGGCTGCCGTGCCATATGCCACAGACATTCACTGCCTTTGGTGTTTTTCTTCACATCAGTGCAGGCAGCTTATGATATATCCATCATGATTTAAAGAGTGAAGTGATAATTACTCCCTCAGTTTTTGCTCCCACTGCCATATTTAGCTGTTGCGATAACAGTTTAATGCCAATTAAGATATTATTTTACCCTCTTGCCCTCCTAATTTAATTTTACCAAAGATGTGCAACAAAGAGCTGCTTGGAGATTAGACATAAAACAGATTTAGCTGCCGACTGTAAATACCCGATATCAGTGTTAAAGCAAAACAAATCTAAATTGTTTTTATTAATACCCCAGACAGTATATTTTGGACCTGTGCAGTGGAAACACAAGACAGGAAAGAAAGGATGTTTGTCAGGTCTTTAATGTGACTATCGTTGTGGTTTTGTTTGGATAGAGCCATGAATTATTCACAGTCCAGCTCGAATGGAAAGGAGAAGAGCCTCAACTCTTATTTGATCTATTTTTAAGTAAGACTTCAGTGACAGACAGACATTATATTTAGGAATGTTAATATTAGACACACAGAGAAGCCTGACAGTTCTTTGATCACTTTTCTAAGGTAATCTTCACACACAGAGCGCGTCTCCTGGATGAACACATTGTGTGCTCTTTCTCTCACTCGGCACCGAAATTAAGCCTTTTAGGTATTGAGATGTACAAGGAATTATTATTTTTTTGCCTCGTCTCTTCTTGGACACCAGCCCCACTCTAGAGGTGGAACAATGCTGATCTAAGCTCTAGTCCTCTTAGATGCTAATTGGAAGTGGATGTCTTGGGAAAAAGCCCTGAAATGTCACCTTATTCCAAGGCTTAATGCCAAATGAGCTCACCATTTGATAACTTGTGCATTGAGTCAGTTAAAGAGCAGTGCGGACATCTCCTTACTGCTTACAGTTTGGATTCTGTCATTAATTACTCACCCTCATGTCGTTCCAAACCTGTGAGATTTTTATTAATCTTCAGAACACAATTTAAGATATTTTTGATGAAATCCAAGAGCTTTCTGACTGTGCATAGACAGCAATGCAACGACCTCTTTCAAGGCCCAGAAAGGTAGTAAGGACATTGTTAAAATAGTCCATGTGGTTCAACCTTAATTTTATGAAGATAAGAGAATATTTGTTTTGTGTGAAATGAAAACAAGAATAACAACTTTATTCAAATTTTTTTTCTATTCTGGGTCAGTCATCGCGACTATTCATTGTTTTTGCTCTATTTATCAAGTGCTTTCCAAATGGATTCATTATGAAACACACATACCCCATTCCCTCCAAAATAAACACTTCAAGGGTTCTGCCCTTCGGATGCTCCCTTCCGATCGGAATTTGCCCACTTTCTTTATGAGTAAATCATTATCAGAAGACGTTTGCTATTCCCATAGCTATCATGTTTTGACAAACTGTACACAACAGTCCTGCCCTTTACAAAGCAAACGATTTTAACCTTTGTCTGTTGAACTGTGTTAAATTAAAAGACAGTCAAGCCCTTAATGCTAGATTCTGTCTGAGGAAGCCTTTGTGCTCCTATCCATTGAATTATAGTTTGGTACTGCAATGTTCTGACACTTTAATGCCTGGCTTGCCTTGACTGTCTACTCCAGAAACGTTCACCTGTCAGAGTTTCACCTACCCACTTTAGTCAGCATGTGAAGCTCTTGAAAGGTTATTCACAAGTTTCTGAGCTTTTCTCCTACTTGCTTGGTTTTAAGCACAGAGGGGAGTTTTTGTTAAGTTCTAAAGGTTAAATTATATCGAAAACTGTTGGGTAGATTACAGATATAGTTTGTTTCCTATTGTTTCTGTGTGTGTGTGCTTTGCAATTTGATTCGTAATTCTACACAAAGAGGAATTTTTACGTGCTTGCTTAATTATTTTTTTTAATTTGTAATTTTATATGGGAACATAGACATAATTTACTGCACCAAAGCATAATTCTCATGCGTCATTAAATATTTAAACTTTGCTTTGCTTTGAGGTTCAAAAATTGCATACAATATTAAAATACACAAATATGTGTTGTGTGCTGCAGGCTATTTATATTTATACATTTATATTTTCTTTATTTGCTCTACAAATGAGTCTTTAAATAAACTATGTCTTGGAAACAAATTGATAGCATGATTAGCTTGGTTCTGTGTTTATATTAATCATGATAATGCGCCTGCATAGGTGTAATGCATTAAAATATGATGCAAAACTATGAAATGTGCTCTATAATTGATGAAGCACACTCTGAATTGAGGTAATAAATAATACATTAGTAAACATATATAATGAAATTCAATCTGGTCTGATCAATAAGAAAACAGTCTACTGTTCACTTCAGTCACTAGTTTGAAAAATAAACGTGTGTATATACATTATCTCACAGAAGTGAGTACACCCCTCACATTTTTGTAAATATTTTATTATATATTTTCATGTGACAACACTGAAGAAATGACAATTTGCTACAATGTAAAGTAGTGAGTGTTCAACTTGTATAACAATGTAAATTTGCTGTCCCCTCAAAATAACTCAACACACAGTCATTTTTGTCTAAACAGTTGGCCACAAAAGTGAGTACATCCGTAAGTGAAAATGTCCAAATTGAGCCCAAAGTGTCAATATTTTGTGTGGCCAGCATTATTTTCCACCACTGCCTTAACCCTCTTGGGCATGGAGTTCACCAGAGCTTCACAGTAGAGGTCTTCACGGAGGACCCGAGACCCGAGGGCCCGTGACTCGACCCGGGACCCGTACGGGTTCGGGTCTATATTTTAAATGGTCAGTCGGGTCCGGGTCGGGTCCCAATCTATTACTTCGGGTCCCGGGTCTTTTTAACATTGTGCGTAATACCCGAGTCGATCAGAGAACACCGCACCCGCGAGTGATCAGTGTCAGTCAGCATGCGTGTGTTTGTAAAATTAGGATGAGAAAAGTGTGAGCGGGAAATAAGGTGGAAGAAAAAAAAACACGCGTTACCTCAGCCGCCAGAAGCAGAGCGTGGGCGGAGTTAATGTTAGTAGTAGGCCTACTGCAAGCGGACGGTGATCATGGATTCCTTCATGAGTGATGTGGAAAAAAAGCTGAAACAAAACTGAAGAGACACACCTGTTATTGAACACGCACGCAGTAGAGTGTAACGAACTTCTAATTCTGTGCGTTTTTTGCTAAAAAAAAAAAATTATTGCTCCGAGTCTTTAATACAACCAACCAAAAGAAAAAAAAAACTGCGAAGTTGCATTAGTCATCCGTCTCCGTGACAGCAAGTACTTTTGAAGCTGGAATAATGAGTGGATTGAGAAGGCTCTTTCAGACGGCAAGAGAGAGGAACAGCCTAACATGGATGGACATTTATTGACAAGGAGGATTGTATGCATCGCAGTCAGGGAGAGGGCTACTAACAGTAGTTAAGGAAAAAAAAATTTTTTTCGCAACATGTTTATTGACTTAATAGCATTTGCTGTGCAATATGTGCCGATCGGGACAGGTGCAGTCGGGTCTGTGTCTTCCCAGCCGGGTTCGAGTCCAACTTTCGAATAATGGTCGGGTCCGCGTCGGGTCCGGGTAGTACATTTAAGGCATTTCTCGGGTCTGCACGGGTTCGGGTCCCACTTTCAAATAAAATACGGATCCGGGTCGGTTCCGTGCAGCATATTTACGGGTCTCTTCGGGTTCGGGTACGAATTTTTGGACCCGTGAAGACCTCTACTTCACAGGTTGCCACTGGAGTCCTCTTCCACTCCTCCATGACGACATCACAGAGCTGGTGGATGTTAGAGACCTTGCGCTCCTTCACCTTCCGTTTGAGGATGCCCCACAGATGACCTTTACCCTCAGCTCCTTTACCAAGACAGTGGTCGTCTTAGAGGTGTGGTTGGTGTCGTTGTCATGTTGGAATACTGCCCTACGGCCCAGTCTCCGAAGGGAGGGGATCATGCTCTGCTTCAGTATGTCACAGTACATTTTGGCATTCATGGTTCCCTCAGTTAACTGTAGCTACCCAGCTACCACTCGTGCAGCCCCAGACCATGACACACCCACCACCATGCTTGACTGTAGGCAAGACACACTTGTCTTTGTACTCCTCATTTGGTTGCCGCCACACACACTTGACACCATCTGAACTAAATTTGTGTGTGTGTGTGTGTGTGTGTGTGTGTGTGTGTGTGTGTGTGTGTGTGTGTGTGTGTGTGTGTGTGTGTGTGTGTGTGTGTGTGTGTGTGTGTGTGTGTGTGTGTGTGTGTGTGTGTGTGTGTGTGTGTGTGTGTGTGTGTGTGTGTGTGTGTGAATCCGTCCGGAGCCGGAGGGAATTCAATGGCAGCAGCTCTATTGACACACCAGGAAATTACACCACTTTAACAAAGATGGGAAGTTACCGGACCCACCTCCATTTCATATTTCAAGAGCTCTAATTACATTTCCTACTTTGGTAAATGCATATTAAACTTGTACATTTTTTCGTTTTTAAATGTCTTTTTGGAGATGGTCCGAAATGAAAGCGCAGGCGATGAAATTTTTCCTTCATGACATTTGTTGTCATGACATCCAGTGAGCTTATGATGTTTCATAATCGGGCGACATTTCACTGCAAATATGAGTTTTTTTTAATTATTATTATTATTGTTATCACTTAGATTATGGCCATTTGACTTATAGCAGTGTCCAGTGTTTCCCATTCATTTATTTATTTGTGGCGCCCGTCACAATATCAAAACTGACCGCCACAAATAGATTTTCCAAAAGGATTATACTTGGTTGAATAAACTATGCACTGAACGTTTCAAAATTGAAATGCAGCGCGGGTGTTTTTACATGAATGTATTTTTTAAAAGAATCAACCATCTTCAGAAAAGCTTCAATGTCATTTTCATTTAGTTTTTTTCTGTAATGACTGATAAAGTAGCATTTGAGCGCATTACTTTGATTACAGTGATTGGAAACCACTCACTACAACAGCGCCTCCTGCTGGCAGATAATTAATTTGCATTTGCAGGTCTCTGGGAAACACTGGTGTCTGTCTGCAAACATAAACAAAAATCTTCAGAACTGTTTTGAGAAGGTGCTTAAGTTTTGACCCATGTATTATTATTATAAATTAGACTACTACTACTACTTCTATTACCATCTTGTGCCCTGCAATAAACATATAATCAAACTCTCTTTTATGAGATAAAGGGAAAAGAAAAGAAAATCAGCCAAACGTATCAGCCAAAAAAATCATCATCTAATATTGGCCATCGGCTGCCCTGATTTCTAAATATCGGCATCGGCCAGAGAAAAACCCTTGTCGGTCGACCTCTATGGCAGACACTTAAATTAATTGTTTTGCCAATTTTGCTTTTGCTCTTTATTTTTTTGTCCAAAAAAATTTTTTTTTTTTGTTATACATATTATGTAGGCTACTGTATGTTTATTAAAAACAAGTTTTGTAATAACCAATTGTTCCGGTCCGGACCTTTGACACTGAGGAAAATCCAGATTTAGACCCTTGAATGCAGACTTTGAGAACCCCTGCATTATATTGTGATTTTTTTTATGTTGCATTTAAACAACTCCCCATCTCTTAAGTGACTTTGTATGTTTGAAGTAAGATGATCACAGACGTTGACAAGTTATCCGCCTTGATCGTCCCTTTACCCCAAGGGCCAGTTAATATGCTGTGCCTAATCCTATCCACAGAAACAACAAGCACAGTGATGAATATTTACTGAGCTGAATGGTGCTTATCTCCTGTTTGGCATGGAGGACAAAGAATTGCAGATTCTGTTTATAGAACTACATTTACATTTTTTCACTGCACTCATGCATAATTGAAGCAACATATTGAGAGATGTCAGATATATAGCCTGTCCCTATAGGCAATATTAATGTAGTATACTGTATTTAAAGAGGGAAGAAATCCTACGCTTTTTGGTCTCTAGTTTGCTCAAAATTATACATACCCTGTTTTGAATCGACTGTTTTATAGACCCTTGTTCTTACATCAAACACTTGTATATGAGGTGGTTGAAAAATTAAGCATTCTATGCGTTATTTGAGTTATGTTATTTAACAAAATTCTTTCACCATCTCCATCTTATGGTGGAATGATTAATTTAATTCTGCTTCATTATTTGCTCTTTCAACATAATTTCGTTGCAGCTTTGAGAGCCATTTTGTTTCCAAATTCAGTTGATGAATACAGATAAAAAAAAAATAATCTCAGAAATAATTGCTCAAATAGGATACATGATAGCATGCTGTATAACTAGAACCCCGTATCTTGTATATATTACAATTTATCTCATTCAGACTATACTTTTTAACCCACGCCTTTCAACGCCACCTGAATGGAATTTTTTTTTTCCTATTCATACTTTCAAACACTATCATCATCATTATAAAAACCTTATCAGAAAAAAAGGTGCAAAAAGGATTAACTTACAGCTATATCTGTTCATACAGATCTGTTCATTACAGCTATATCTGTTTCATACTATTCACCATTCATCCATGATGATAACTCTTAAAGGCTTTACTGAGACAAAAGACATAAAAAAATAATTCAATGTTTTCTTTTATTTATTATTCCTGAGGAATTCCACCTCATCCATTTTTATGGAGAATACTATACATGGCTGCCATCCCAAAAAGTCCATATTCAATATTTTCACTTGGCTCATCCCTTTTAATTGTCATTTTGTCATTCAGCAAGGATGAGGGTCCCTGGAATTCAATGCATGAACCGAGCTAATTCAGCGTACCATTCATCTTTTTTATCCTGTGCCATTACCGGTTTGGGAAATTACTCTCAGCACCAGGTTTCATAACACCATCGCCATAGTAGATCATAAAAGTGAAGTATGCCATTTTTAAACACTTGAAATGTTAATAACCTTTCTCCCATTCTGGTTTAATATGAAGAGACAACTATAAGTAACATTTTATGTTAATTCACTTGAGCAGTGTAAACAATGGTTTGTTTGTGAAGTCTGACCAGCCTGACATAGCAACAGTGGCTCAGCCAATAGTTTGATTGGGGGGGGGGAGTGTTTGCAGAATTAACTTAGTTTTTAACTAGTAAAAGTGTTTTAAAATAGTTTCTCCTGTCTCAGCTTAATGTAGAAACAACTAAAAATATATAACTATAAATTAGCAGATTTAGGTTTATTCACTGAGACATGTAAACACTGTGGTTCTGATAAAAACTTTTGTTTGAGAATCCTGACATGCACAACAGCAACAGTGGCTCAGCCAATGGCGTAAGTTTTGAGGCGGGGCTTGCTGTTTAAGTGACCAATTGCAAATGGGTGGAGTTTAGGAAACTAACTCTGTATGGTGATATTAGAGACAGAAATCAATGATAATATGTTACAGCTTTTTTTAATTGGTTTGGTACTATTTTCATAAGTAAGGTGTACATTTTTAAAACTCTTAGTACAAAACTTTAAACTGATCACACTTTTAATACCACTAGTCATTCTTTCAAAACCTGATTTCATTGTAGTTGCACATATTTTCATTTCACATAATCATTGTTTCAGAACACAAGATCATTGTGATATGTATTGCGAATGTCTCTGGTTACTCGCGTAACCCTTGTTTTCTGAATAGGGAACAAGACGCTGCGTAAAGCTTACATGCTTTTGGAACGCCCCAGGGCGTGCCGATTGTCTGAAACCCATATAGAATCACGCCAAATCATTGGCTGACGTTCTCACGTCCATCATGGCCTCCTAACAATCCCCATATCTGCTGATTGGCTGCATCACTCTGTCTCCTCTCTACCAGTAAGCTGGTGTGAGGTGGGCGTTCTGGTGCACTATGGCTGCCGTCGCATCATACAGGTGGATGCTGCACACTGGTGGTGGATGAGGAGAATACCCCCTGACAATATAGAGTGCTTTGAGTGCTTAGAAAAGCAGAATGAATTATATATAAATGTAATGAATTATTATTATTATTATTATTATTATTATTATTATGTAGGTCACAAAATGTCTGAGGGAGTTCTATCTTAAGCCCAGTGGTTTGGTGAATGCATGTTTTTTTTATTTTGAAAAAAATATATATATTTTATTATTTTGAAAAAAGCCAATCCTACATGATGCTAAATTGGAGGTTGAAATGATTGACTGAAATTCAAAGAAATTCAACACACAAAAAATATTGTACAGCATTCAATAATATTGGTTAAGTTTTACATAATCGATTTTTTACTTTTCAGGTTTAAACATGAATTTTAAACAAGCATTTAAATTTAAATTCACAAATTACTGGTAAACAATAGTATTTTTATTCATTAACATTGCAATAACCAATAAACACTGCATAAAATAAATATTGAAAATCTTATGAAACCTAAATGGTAACTAATATTAGCAAGTTGAACCGTATTGTTCGGTATATTTCTTTCTGTGTCAATTCCGGCATTAATTATTAATATCCTATAATGTTTCTAACTTTTTGTGTGTGAACGATAATATTTTTTGGTCATTTGTTTCTGAATATTAATTTATATGTCGGAAGTTGTGGCCTAATGGATAGAGAGTCGGACTCGTAATCGAAAGGTTGCGAGTTTGAATCTCGGGCCGGCAGGGATTGTAGGTGGGGGGAGTGAATAACCAGCGCTCTCTCCACCCTCAATACCATGACGAGGTGCCCTAGAGCAAGGCACCGAACCCACTACTGATCCCCGGGGGCCGCAACATAAATGGCTGCCCACTGCTCTGGGTGTGTGTTCACAGTGTGTGTGTGTGTGTGTGTTCACTGGTGTGTGTGTTCACTGCTGTGTGTGTGTGCACTTTGGATGGGTTAAATGTTCCTGTGGCTCAGTGGTAGAGCATTGCGTTAGCAGCGCAAAAGGTTGTGGGTTCAATTCCCAGGGAACACACATACTGACAAAAAATGTATAGCCTGAATAAAGCTTTGGATAAAAGCATCTGCTAAATGCATAAATGTAAATAAATGTAAATGTAGAGCACTAATTCAGAGTATGGGTCACCATACTTGGTCGTATGTCACGTCACTTTCATATGCTGTTATATATACTGTAAATACTAATTGAATTGCCCTTTATTTAATATTTATTTTAATATTTCCTTAATTATTAAATATTCTCTTATATATATATATATATATATATATATATATATATATATATACTGGAAATACTTTACAATTCTGCATGCTGTTTGTCAATTTCAAACAAAATCAGATCAAATTAGATTTTAAAAGGCATTCTTAATTCGATTTTGAATGCTACACAATCCTTCTTGATATAAACATGCTCATGAAAGCCTATAGTATTATAAATTAAAAAAAATATGTATCCTTGGGCCTTTTGCTTTTTGATGAAGAATTAACTGTTTTTGATTTCAAGGGCAGAGAGTCATGGAAATAAAATTTCATGCCACAACACATCAAAAGGAAATCTGGCACCCGAAAACATAAGCACATCAAGCCAATGAAAAGCGAAGTACTAATAAGGCACTGATGCAAATGAGGATTTTGTAAAATGATCGATCTAGCAGCTCAGAGAACAATAGCAGGTGCCCAGCCTGTGCCAAAGGCTTTTTTCCTTTTTTCCCCTGCTGCATGTTTTTAATCCTGGAGTTGTAGTTTGGGGGGTTGGATTCTGCTCAAGGGTCCTCCTATAGAGCCTGTATGATGATCACTTCAAACCCATCAGCCAGTTATCACATCGAGATATTGACACTTGAATGTGGGAACCATCTCAAATTAAAGGTCTCGCCAGCAAATTAACACATTTCGAGGGAAAATACACAATGTACCAAACACGCCTTTTCTAGGGTTCCACATTGTCCTTTGACAGTAATTGCCTCTTGGCATGTCTTTTTTGTCACCATTTGACAGTTTATCAGACTCTGGACATGTCAGCCAAGGCAAGCTTGATTTTGGTAGAGAAGAAATGGGTGAGTAAGAGAGAAGATAGGAAATGTAAGGAGGAAAGAAGTAATGAAAGTAATAGCTGGAGAGGCATGTCCTTCGATCTGAAGCCTGTGATGGCTGTGACAGCCACGTGAGAAGTAATAATAGAATTGGAGAGGCACAGTCAACAGAGCAGAGGGGATTCTGATAACGTTTCATGAAGATATCTAGAAAAAAACAACAACAACAGAACTCAGATTTTTCTAATGTTATTTCTAGTTTTCTATTACCTCCACGTGTTGAAAATGTTTTTTTTATGGCTATAAATGCTATTTTCGTTATGTTTTTCTTGCCTGGTTTGCAGTGTATTTTACATATGTGTATTTTATATTCTCATCTTATTTTTATTGTCTGTGTGTCGTTGTCTCTGTGAACTGAAAGCTTATGATACTAAACCAAATTCCTTGTATGCGCAAGCATACTTGGCAATAAAAGCTCTTTTTGATTCTGATTCTGATTCAGTGTTTGATAAATGCAGTCTGAGAAAAAAGTTACAGAGCTGTCACTGCGGCGTTACTCTTTCAAATGGTATACATTAATTACCACTAAAGGGTGCATATTAGTGACTTAAAGGTACAGATTGGTACCTTTTGAAATGGTACCGCTCCACAGCTTTTGTACCTTTGATTTCTGAGAGTGTATGCATGTACATTTTGAATGAATGCCAAACTGTGGAATTATACATTCCGGCCTGTTATTGCAAGTGGGATGGATTATAGTTTGACAAACCTTGGCTTTTTCTTAACAGTTTTATTGGTGCCACCTACGTCTCACCTCTCCCATCAAAAGATTTGCACAAACATTCGGCACCGAACATGTGGTTTCCCCAGGAGTGATTGTCACATGTTTTCACTTTGTACTGCCAGCCAATCGTAGACAATGAGGTTCACTAGGGCGAGCTGGAGGATGTCTCTGTAAGCCAAAGAAGACAAAAGAGGAAAGGAACTGCCTCAGCTCTAGAAGACAAACATGCAGGATGTAGACTAAATTAAAGGGGATTTGTAAAGAGTGAGATCGGGTAATACTTGGTTGCACTTGTGTACGTTTTGTTCCTAGACTGTAATTGTGTACATATGTGTATTCAGTGAGTCTAAAATAATTAGCATAGATTTTATAATATATATTTTTTTATATAAATGCTTAAACAAACAACTAAGTATATTGTTTAATGTATTTTTTGTTTAAACATTTATTAATGTTAAGGCTGGACGAGTGGTTTTTGCCGGGGCGCCATCAAGCCCTCCGCCAACGCTCCTCCCCCTTTTTCCCCGAAGTCCATGATGAGCTCACAAAATCATTGCGAGCCCCATACTTGTCTCGCATCCGTTCATCTGCTTCTTCCACTCTCACATCCGTTGACGTCACTGAAGAGAAAGGACACGAGTGCCTGCCCCCTCTGGATGAGTCCGTGGCCACGCATCTCTGTCGACCCATGGCTATCGGATGGAAGGCGAGGGCGAGCCATCCGTCCAAGCCGTGCAGAGCCACATCTGCACTCGCTGGACGCGCCTACTCGGCGGCTGGACAAGCGGCTTCGGTGCTGCACTCTATGGCTGTGCTTCAAGTCTTCCAGGCCAAGATGCTCACCAGTGAGGAAGCCGGTCTGGATGCAGCTTCACTCAAGGACCTAAGGAGCATGACAGACTTGGCTCTACACGCCACCAAAGCCACCGCCCAAGCCATTGGGCATTCGATGTCCAGCCTGATAGTGTTAGAGCGCCACCTCTGGCTCACGATGACAGAGATGAAAGAGGCAGACAAAGTTCCCTTCCTCGACGCTCCGGTCTCGTCAAGCAGCCTGTTTGGACCAGCTGTGGAGGGCTTTGCGGAACGTTTCACAGAGGCTCAGAAGTCGTCTTAAGCGATGCGAAACGCACCAGCTCTTCTGCTGCTTCCAGTCGCCCCAGACCTGCGCCGACTAAGCAGACAGCCAAACCAATGCCGGCCACCCCTGAGCTCGACCTCAAGAAAGTTGACAGGATAGAGGACGCTCACACTCAGCATGACGGTACCCCTTCCAGAAGCGCCTTAGATCCAGTGCCTCAGAAGTCCTCCTGATCAGTTAGGCAGAAAAAGGAGGGTCTCAAGTCTCGCTACCACCGGACCACCCTGCAAGCAGCCTCTAATGTGCCTCTTATCACGCCGCTCAGCGCTGGGTGCAGAGGAAAGTATGTTTCTGGTTCCCCACGGGCCCACTTTAGTACCCGGGTGTCCGACCGCTGTGATAGCGGACAAAATCTAACACATACATTTTCAAAAAGAGAGCAAATGTCCTTTTCTGCCTACCATAAGCGTCCTGCCCTTATGCAGCCAGTCTTTCAAGCTGTTTCAACCCCTTGCCATGCGGGCCGAGGCCTGGCAGGCCATCCCCGGTGTGTCAGAGTGGGTAATGGCTATGGTAAGACGAGGTTATCCTCTCCAATTCGCTCAAAGACCACAGCGTTTCCGCTGTGTGCTCACCACCACAGTGCGCAGAGAGAATGCTCAAGTCCTTCGCGCAGAGGTGATGAATCTGCTGGAAAAAGGAGCCATAGAAATCATTCCTCCAGCCCAGAGCGAGTCAGGCTTCTACAGCCGCTACTTCCTTGTCCTCAAAAAAGACGGTGGCCTGCGACCTATTCTAGATCCATCTATTCTAGATCTCCTGAATCACGCACTGATGAAAAGGTCGTTCAGGATGATCACTTTGAAACAGATCCTCATGCAGATATGCCCAGGGGACTGGTTCATGTCGCTGGATCTGAAAAACGCATACTTTCACATCCAGGTAGCCCCCCATCACAGACAATTCTTGATATTAACATTCAAAGGGGTGGCATATCAATTCAAGGTCCTACCATTTGGTCTCATTCTGGCCCAGTCAGATGCGGTTTCGACATCACACAAGACCCTCCTCCTCAGCCACTTAGATTGCCTGGGGCTCAGGGTCAATTTTAATAAGAGCATACTGTTATCCAGCCAACAAGTTTCGTTCTTGGGCACAGTTATCGACTCAGTGCAAATGAGTCGATAACTGTCTCAGGTACCACCCGTCCGCTCAAAGCTTTCCAGGAAATGCTGGGCCTTGTGGAAGCGGCTTCGCCGATACTTCAGTTGGGTCTGCTTCACATGCGACCCATCCAGTTCTGGCTGAAGCAGAGGGTTACACCCGCGGCTTGGCGTGATCTTAGACATGGCGCACAGAAGGAAGGTTGTCACGACAGATGCTTCCAACAAGGGTTGGGGAGCGCTGTGCGAGGGCAAACCAACCTTCGGTCTTTGGTCCGAAGAGGAGTCGGGCCTGCAAATCAACTGCCTAGAAATGCTAGCAGTGTGTCAGGCCTGTCAATTCTTCCTGCTGGACATACGGGGACACCATGTGCTAGTACACTCAGACAGCAGGTCCGTGGTACCATACATAATCACCAGGGCGGCCTCGTCTCGAAGCGACTGGCAAACAACCTTCTTGTGTGTGCTCAGACCAATCTGTGCTCACTGAAGGCGACGCATGTGCTGGGCAAAATGAACCAAGGAGCAGACATGTTGTTGAGGAACAATGTCTCTTCAGAGGAATGGACGCTCCACCCACTCGCGGTTCAGACAATTTGGGAAGTCTTTGGCAGAGCTCAAGTAGACCTCTTCGCCTCCGAAGACAACTCTCACTGCCCGATCTTTTTTACAAAGACCACAGATGCCCTGGCCCACGAATGGCCCAGCCTTCCGCTCTATGCTTTCCCTCCAGTTGCTCTGCTACCGCAGGTACTCAGACGAGTCAGGGAACAATGGCACAAGCTTATTCTAATAGCCCCCCTCTGGAGGAACCAACCATGGGTGTCGGAGTTATTCTAGCTGCTGAAAGCTGCCGAAACTCAACGCAGTACGAGTTAAATATCGAAAGGGTACGTACTTGGTTACTATTGTAACCTCGGTTCCCTAAGATATGGGAACGAGTACTGCGTTCCTGGTCGTGCTATGAGCTGCATGCCTCGGTTGCTTCCTTCAAAGAAATCTGAATTGCGGTGGCAGAGCAGCTGATTATATAGCCAGACGCCCCTCCTATTTTGGCGGGCTATGGCGGGCTGCATAGCCATTGGCTTGCGCGCCACCGCCGTGCATTGGTTCGTTTTTTTATCCTACACAAACCAATCGATGTGAAGTTATAACTGCGTGATTGAAATAGGCTTCAGTTGAAGAGGAAAAAATTTTTTTTCCCATACAGCGTCGAAACTCGACGCAGTACTCGTTCCCATATCTCAGGGAACCGAGGTTACGTTAGTATCCGAGTACATTTTCAGATGGAGCGGCAGTTAATACACAGAGCCGTAGTTCACTGACAAGCTAAGTCATATTGCGTTTGTAATCGCAGAGGAATCGCCTTTGACTATGAACGCAACATTGCGTAGCTTGTCAGTGAACTACGGCTCTGTGTATTAATTGCCGCTCCATCTGAAAACAGGTGATGACGATTTACTGCTAATCAAGAAACCGGCTTTACTGTCGAGATGCACATGTTAATATAATTCGATTAATTGCACAGCCTTAATATAATTATCATTTTATAAAAATATTTAATTCAAATGTATATTAAAATGTATAATTAAATAATTATTTTTATTTTTTTATTTTTTTAATCGTGTTTTGCAGTATGGAGCAGTTGTGTAAAGCTACCACTTATCAAGAAACTATGGGCAGAGCTACTGTATATGTTATGAAGTGTTCAGGTGTTCAGACTATTGGCACAACTCTGAGTTATATTTTGGAACAGAAGTACACCAAACCATCAAATATTTGCCTGAAGAAAAGTCTAAGAATTTGACCTGTCCATCACTTAAAAATTGCCTTATACAGCATTGTTTCAAAGAGTACCAAATTCTGCATTTAAAAAGCCACAGTAGTGGTTTTCCTCAAACCAAACCAGTGTTACCTTAAAAAAGTCAATAAGAAATGTCTTGTTTCTGAAGCAGAAGCATATCTCCTTTTTGAAATAAAATTTTGTTACAATCATTTTTGCACTAATAACGGAACCTTCATGTAATTTTTCAAAACTCTAGACACAAAACTCAAAACAGTCATTATTTGCAACACAGGCTGTCTAATGTTCAAAACTTTGCATATTGCGTTCATATCTTTAAAGAAGCCTTGCATTTGCAGATGCATTGGTTCAAAATACTAGTTTATTATGAAATATCATAGGAACATTAATTTAGATCACCCACACACAAGATACTCATAGTTTCACTGTTTAGCTGTTAGTACACTCATTAAATATAGTTGTTCAAAACATATAATACAGCTTTCATTATGGTTCTACACATTCATACATTATTGTAATAGACTAGAGAGAAAAAGTACAGACACTGAAATCATTCATCAAAATTTGAAAATTATTGATGAAATAATCAACTCGCAACAGGTTTTTCAAAAAAAAAAAAACTTTATATAAGAAAAAAAAAAGATAAAACTACAGTAGGCCTACAGTAAAATGTCAACTAGAGTGTCCCTCACTGCACTTCTATGTTTTTATCAACCCTGTCTTGTGGATTTGGCCACAGGTTCTCATCCACATCAAAATGGATGTTTTCATTAGCTAAAATCTAGGAAAAAATATCCTGGTATGGCAAATACAGACCTGACATTGGACATTGCAGGCATTGTCTATGGCTTGGAGAAGAGGGACTTGTTTGTGAGGAGCCTATTGAAAACCTTCCACCTCCATGTGGAGAAAAACTCTTCAGTCAGGTTACAGTAAGGAAAGGAGAGTATGGGGGTAAAAAAAAGGTGATAAACTGTGGATGGGCCTGAGACCGTGATTATCTCAGTTCTGTCGCCAGGAATTCTGGGCCTTTGGCAATAATTTTCTATGGGGTCCCTCAAAATCACATTCAGTGGGGGGTGGTCAAGCCCCCAGAGAACATCGTTCTGGGCCCCTCTCAACCGCTGGGCTCATGTGTATTGTATCCAAGTATTTTTAAAATACTTGGTATTATATGCTAAATTTTGTACATTGGACATCCTGTTTTACAAATAATGACTGTTTTGAGTTTTGAGTCTAGAGTTTTGAAAAATGTCATGAAGGTTCTGTTATTAGTGCAAAAATGATTGTAAAAAAAACTGTACGTTTGTGATGAAACAGCACTTTAGAGAGAAGTGTTATAATTCACAAACGCTGAGTTTGCATTTCACTGTTTTACTTCATTTTGATGAATACTGAATCTGTTTTATGCGAGTGGGATGAAATAATACACATTCACATTTAGTCTAGATCTATAGTCATCAAGAAATGGGAAAAAAGTAACTAGCGTTACTTTTTAACTGGCGTTACTTTTTTGAAAAGGTAACTCAGATATTTTCTAGTAAATTAAAAAGTAATGCGTTACTTTACTAGTTACTTGAAAAAGTAATATTATTACGTAACTCGCGTTACTTGTAATGCGTTACCCCCAACACTGCTGATTACACACCTGAAAGCATTAATTGCCACAATGTCTCTGTGGCTCTTGATGTCTCTGAAGTGTGGTGGTGTGAGTGTGTGTGTGTGTGTGTGTGTGTCTGTGTGTTTGTGTGTGTGTGTGTGTTGTGTGTGTGTGTGTGTGTGTGTGTGTGTGTGTGTGTGTGTGTGTGTGTGTGTGTGTGTGTGTGTGTGTGTGTGTGTGTGCGTGTGTGTGTGTGTGTGTGTTGTTGTTCAGGGCAGCAGAATATCTTGCAAACATTTTTACAAAATATTATTATATTACACAAATTAAAAATTAACCATTTATTTAATTTTTAGTATGTACTCATCTGCAGTTTTATTATTTTATTAAATTACTATTATTTTATTTAATATTGTTTTATAATAGTATTACATTTTTGTAAAATTAGGAAATCCCAAATGTCCTCCAAAAAAAAAGGTTTTGTCTTATATGACTCACTTCTCTGTGCAAATTTGAGCTGAAAGTGTAGTAAACTGGCTCACGCATTTTAACAGTCCTTTGCATTCTGACAGCACCACTCCCTGATCAAAAGTTCCTTTTCTCTCTAATTTATCTACACCATTAATCTAATGCATATTTGGACTGATACACCGGCCATAATGACTGCTGGCAAAAACAAAGATTGGAGCTCGATAAATTTCCTAAATTTCTCAAATTTATTTTACAAGGTTGCATTCCGGGATTCATCAAAGAAGCAACTCTCAATACAAACAAATAATCACAGGTGGATCAAGAGAGAGGGGGGGGGGGGGGGGGGCTGAAATCCAATAACAAGCTTTACACTTTGTCAATACCCTCACATCAAGGGCACTCAAATAACAGGATTAGCAAGCAGTGGTACAGAGTCAACAGCATGCATGTATAATTTGCACTGATTCATAGTGCTTGGAGAAGACTGAGAGGCTGAAGGTGACTCTCCGTGGCAGTTGAGAGCAAGACTGGCCTGCGAGGCCTTCGGTAGTGATAAGATAGATTGTGGCCACATTTGAAGCAATGCACTTTACTGTTGATGATTTTCTTGATTCATTTGTATTGACTCTGTCATGTCTTCTCTGGTCAGTGACCTTTCTAGAATTTGTTTATTTTCCTGGGTCATCTATATCTATATCTGTCTGTCTGTCTGTCTGCCTGTCTGTCTGTCTTCTGTCTGTCTGTCTGTCTGTCTGTCTGTACATATATAAAGCAAAGGTGCATTCAATTGATCAAAATGACAGTAAAAACATTTACATACAAGATTTCAAATAAATTCAGCTTTTTGTTCTTTTGAATTGTGTTATTTTCTTCTTTATGGATGTTTTCTATTTATCAAAAGAATTCTGGGGGGAAAAAAGGTTTCAACAACAATTTTCCAGCATAACAGTTTTCAACATATTTTAAATTGTTACATTTCACACTATCAAACGAATACAGCCTTCAAAAAACAGGCACATTTTCATTGTCTAATCTCCGTTTAATTTAATCATTTAATTATTCATCAAAATGTAATACAAATGTTATATAATTATATATATATATATATATATTTTGTGTGTGGTCCAAATCTTTTGCTATAAATAAATCCTTTCCCATCCCAAACAGCTGTCCAAATGTTCAATCTTCCAATGGCTTACGGCCTTGTGCTGTGCACTCTTGCTTGTGTGATTACTTAAGTATAATCTCATGTTTGTAACCATTATGTGTGTTTATGTCTGTGTGTGTGCGAGTGGCTGATGATTAACACATAGTGATCTAATGGGGTCAAAGAAGCCTTGTGTCAAACTCAAGCTCCTGTGTGTGGTTCATCCACATGTAACTATCTATCATGTGTCTTTTGGGGAATGAAAATTCTTGGCTGCCCCCATTTCCTTGTGCATCATTACCCTCCAAGTTAGTGCAATGACCTTTTAATGGTCCAACCTGCATCCTCCCCACTTCTGCGTATCTCAGGCGATGTGCAGGATCATGGCAGGATGAATGGATGGTTAGGCATGATTGGATTATCACACCATATTTGTGGAATTTTCCAATGAGTACTTTCAAGGAAAGTAGAGAGAGATTTTCTATTTTTCTCTCTTCTATTGTCATTAAAAATGTATATCGAATTCCTGCAACTCTTTTCAAAGATTCAATCTCAACTTGCTTGCGGAAATGAAGAACACTATTTTGGAGATCTGTTGATTAAAGACCATTGAATCTGCAGTATAATGAGCGAATGTGACCAGTTAGCTGTTAAATGGGCCGTGATGAATTACCCAACAATCAATTTAGTTTCAGATCTTAGATGGCTGTAGCTTAGTGTCCATTGTGTGTCTTGTTGGCAAATAGACTTATAATGTGGTCTCGTCTGGCTGGCATTGATTAGATTATCAGTCCATTGTTATAGACATCA